>PVLD010003900.1:0-119900 GCA_004027595.1 Dinomys branickii
GGGGAGGGGGAGGAGGAGGAGGAGGAAGAGGAGGAGGAGGAGGAGGAGGAGGAGGAGAAGGAGAAGGAGAAGAAGGAGAAGAAGAAGCCTTCTACATTGTTGGCAGGGATGTGAACTAGTATGATCACTATGGAAATCAATATGGAAATTCCTCAAAAAATATACATTTCATTTGACCCTGCTATTCCTGTTCTGGGCAATTTCCTAAAAGGGTTAAAGTCATAATATTGCAGTGATACATGTATGTTTATAGAAGCAAAATTCACAATAGCTAAATTATAGAACTGTATGTCCATCAACAACTACTCAGCTATATAGAAAGACAAACTTGAGTCATTCGTAGGAAAATGGATGCATCTTAAGAGATCATAATGCTGAATGACATAAACCACAGAAAAAGTATCACATGGTTTCTCTCATATTAGAAACCCAAAATATAAATAAACAACAAAATAAAGGAGAGGTGGGGGGCTACACAGAGAGACTGTGAAGAGGGGAAGGTGAAGAGGGGAAGGTGATGAAGGGAAGGGAGAAAGGAGAGGGTGGAGACAGGAGTGGAGGTAAAAATTGTTAAAACAGGATAGTTTTAGATACCAATTCCCTAAAATCTATGTGATTGTTATGTATCACATATATCAACAACACCCAGGTGTGGTGCGCACACCTGTAATCCAAGCACTTGGGAAGGTGAGGCAGGAAGACTGCTGTGAGTTCAAAGGCAACCTGGGCTACATAGTGAGACCCTGTCTTAAAAAAAAAAATACACACACACAACATATATCAATAACAGAAAGGGCTTATATGAATGGTTTTGCTTATAAGTGATTATATATTCTCAACGTGAAAATATTTAATAAGTTTCTTTCTGACTTCTACCACATGCCAAAATCCTCTGATTTTAAGATTTGTAATTCCTCAAATTCTGAATTAATGTCCCTTAGTGAATGATAGAACCATGGAACAGCACTGGTGTTCCCAAAACAAAACAAAACAAAAAAAGAACACGAAAAAGAATTAAAAGGATTTTTTTTTCTCCTTTGCATAGCTTTATTAAATCTTGGGACTGAAAAACCTACATAAAATTGCATTACAATACAGTATCTAGATATAGTTTACTTTGTTAAAATTCTTTCTACTCTCCGGAAGCGAAGAGCTTCCTTGTTAAAAGTGTAAAATGAGATTTCGCCTCCTTACAACTCCTTGTTGTCACAGCTGAACTGTCACAGCATGAAAACATTCCCCTACTGGTGAAGCTTTAGATAGCTATTTCCCTGATGAAATAGTGTAAAAGGAACTGATAGAGTTATTGACAATTCATACAGTATCTCATACCCCATTAGAATACAACTGTAAGCAAAGAAATATTTTAGGTATGAAGGGAAATAGGTAACAACGTTTTGCATAATTGCTGACTTTATGGAGTAGTTTAAAAATGACAAAAGACTCAATTCTACCAGATTCTGTAGATTCTGAATCTGTTAGATTCGTAACATAAGAATCTAATTGTAAGTCTAATTTTTTCTCCTGTTTTCTATATCAAAGGATAATCAAATGTACAATGAAGAAAACATTTCCTGTGTTACTACAAAGTTATTCTCATAGAGTATGAGAACATAATAAAAAAAGCATTTTAGTCTAGTCCTTCATTATCTTCCATAAAACCAAAGAGCTTCAAGATATGAATTAGACACGATATAATGTATTCATTTAAAATGTTCAATTCAATGACATTTAGTAAATATATAGGTGTGCAACTTTTCCCACAATTTAATTTTAGAACATTTCCATCACCCCAAAACCTTTAACATTTTGATCTATGATACTGTGTTTCCATAAAGTTACTGTATATTCATTCAATGCCACACAAATTTCTGCAACTGAGCAGAAAGAGCGCAAGCTAACTTCGCTTTCAATGACCTTTACAATCAATCCTCTATTCTGGCACTGGGAAGCAAGTGTTCAGGTGCATTCCCTGAAAGTTAAACCATTCTAAGTATTAAGTTATGGCACACTGTCTTGGAAAGAAATTAATTATATTTTTGTTGGTAACACATTTCAGGCTGTTTACACAGCTGACATTTCTCAGCTGTACCCAATTCATGTCCTAAGCTGTGAGGACTATCTTGTTTTGTAGCAGATGCCTCCACTTGATTTTAGCAAGTATAGAAATATCCCTGCCTACAACAATATAGATTACAACCACTAACTCTGTAAATTTTCATAGTCATAACAAAAGAAAAACTTTATGATTCTTTGGCTAGGATCTCCTAAAAATCTACAATTAACCAAGTTATTTTTGCTTAAACTCAAGCACTGGAGCTAACACTGTGGCTCCAGTTAAAGACAGCTTGGCCCTAAACATCTTTGTTGTATCAAATCATGCAGCTCAAAGCAATATCCCGCCAGTGTGGCAACATTTGTTCTGGGGAAGTCTGGGCAAGGACCACTTCACAGGTTCTGGGACAAGGTGTAAATACAAATAATGAGGCAAAAAGAATCAAGTGTCTTAATGGGGAATTCCCTCTTGTGCTTGCTGTGATTTAGAGATAGCACCAAGTAGCATTACATTCTGAATACTTTTAGTTTCATCTGCTTTCCATATTTTCCCATAATAATATTATACCATAACTATTTGGTTAAAAGTTACATATTATAAAAGTCATTAAAATATGAGTCTCAATGAATTAGCACCTAAACTATGTCAGGCATTTTGTTACAGGATAATTGATCATTTTTCAATAAATTTCATTTTTGAACTTGCACCTGATGAGCCTATTTTAGGCTTTCAACTTTTTATTATGGAAATCTTCAAACATAAAAATCCAATATATGCAGCATTAAGATCCAATGGTAATATACAGCTAATCTATATCACCTCTATCCTCACTGTTCCTGTCACTCTACAGGTTATTTTCGGCAAATCTCAGGCATGATCTAAATCACTCAGTTCCTGCCTATGATCCTTTTTGAGTTACAGTATCTAGGCATTAATTACAATACTCATCCTCGTTCATTTGGTGTCTGTTGTGAACGAGGTGGTGAAATATGTTATCCCTGATCTTCACAAACAATGGTGCAAAGTAGCAAGGTAACAAAGTGGGAGAATTTGAATGGCACATCTAAATTTTAATTCTTTTATTAATGTTATTATCTCTTGTAATAGGTTCTTAGATAATGCTAAGATATGCCTAGTTTGTTCATGTCTCCTTAAACAACTCTTTAAGTATTGCCATTTTTTAAATGAAATTTCTAACCCTAACAGGAAAAAAACAAAGTGAAACAAAAGTTACTTAAAAACAAACAAAACTATAACTCTATTCATAGCATTGGTAAACCAGTCAACAATTCTGGAGATATAATATTAATGCTTGGGCCCAGGGATGTAGCTCAGCAGCACAGTACCTGCCTGGCAAGTGCAAGGCCCTAAGTTCGGTTCCCAGAACAAAAAAGAGCTAAAATAAATTGTTCAAAAATAAATGTAGTTGCCTATATATATAAACACTTCTTCTGGAAGGGTTCGCTAAAAGTAAATAAAAGTTTTGCTATTTTCTGATTATTTCGAACGTTCTGCAACTCACAAAGCATTTTCTAAAAGCAGAGTGATTTGTTTTTTTGTTTGTTTGTTTGTTTTTGGTCTTTTTGGAGACCCCGTCCCCAAAAGACAAAACAAACTAAAATGTATGGTGGTGGTGCTAGAAAAGCAGGTATAGTTAGTAATCAAAAGTAAAGTCTACTATGGGAAAGGTAGACAACTACAATGATTAGGTTGATTTTGAAATATCTATAATTAAGAAAAATCCGATTTTTCTTAAGCTTTGAGTACTTTATTAGTAATATCCAGATATATCAAATATAATTCTTTGTTTTGTATATGTGTGGTACTGGGGCCTGAGCAGAGCCTCGAGCATACTACAGAAGCACTCTATCGCTGAGCTACTTCTCCAGCCCTGTCACTTTACTTTTTATTTTGATACCAGGTTTCACTAAGTTGCTCAGGCTGACCTCAAACTGGACTCCTCTGGCTTGGGTGAATATACTCTTATCAAAGAAAAATTTAAGACAAATCAGACAGCATCAAGTTCCTGACACTGACATTGTAACATTACCATTGTAAGAATGTGTTTGGGCTTGGATATCTGTTCTGCAAATAAATTCAAATTATTAAAACTGCTCTTATTTTCATATTATTTCACGTATAAAGCTTCTTCAATGGAATATTCTAAGTATTTGATTCTCCTTATTTTCATAGCCAATCAGACTGACAGTGGCGAGAAAAGGATATGAAACTAAGAACTTGACTGTTACTTACTGAGTCATCTGTGGCAGAGGGTGGCCAGCCCTCCCATAACTGATGTCGAACGGGTATGCTTGTAAGATCATACACATTTCTTTTTACCTATAAAAAGAAAGGACACAATTAAAATAGAGCTTCCACATTACTTAAGATAGTTTTAGTCAATTTATGTTTTTGTTCTAGATTCAAAATAAGAATTTTAAGGTAAAAAAAAAAGTCAGAAAAATTATATAAAAATGAAACAAAACCAAGTTTAAAAGAATTTCAGTGGAGGTTTGATGAAGTAATGGTTCAAGAAAAACTTCTCTTCCTTGATTAGTTTTGATTCCTGGCTGAATTCAAGTTTCTTTTTAGAAACTTGAACTGTATGCCTCAATAAACTTTAGGCATACAGTTCACTTAGGACAGACTACAATTACAAATGTTTGTAATTTATTTAATTTTAAAGCTGTGCAATGATTCAAACAAAAATGTATTTCAAGTTCCTGTTTGGGAGAGAAAAGTTTTTTTGTGGAGGTGGGGTGGAGTTAAGGAGTTGAAATTCCCTTTTTAAATGTAAGTTTCAAAGATAAAAACTTTAAAAAAAGATAAAAATTTAACAAAGTAGCATAGGTCATTACTTTGAAATCATGCAAAATTAAAAACTGTATCAACAAAATATTTACTAATATAGAGCTACTTATGAATATAATGTTTAGGCCCTTACTGAAAACAGATTAAAATCTATTAAACATTAAGCAAAACTACATTTCCTAATAGCAATACCTTGCACCTTTAAAAGGAGAGGAGGGAATAACTCATCAGAAGAAATTATAGATCTTTAGCTCTTTTCCTAGATAGCTTACAGAAATCCTATTTTATTCTTTATAATTAAAATAAATTAACAAATTGTAACAGTGAAGAAATCATCCACCTTAACTAACTCTTCAGGTTAGCCATAGTGTTATTACTCTGCTCTAACAAACAGTATTAGTTTTGAAATGTTGCACCTATGTTCTATAATAAGATTTCAGTATGGTTGGTTGGACTTAGACAAGCAGTATTCATTCATGTTTTTAAAATGCAGAAATCTAGAGCATTATGTTGTTCAATTACAGCATTTTGTTATCACATTACTCTTTCTTATACATAAACACATCTAAGTTACCCTTCCAGTGAAACAGAGATGTATATTCACTAGGGAAAGAAAAAAACCGAAACAAAACATGGAACTCAATCTATTTTTATCTCCACTGTACACCTGGGGAAAAAAGACTTCATAAAAGAGATTTGAGGAGCTTGAAACATGGCTGGTCTCCACTCAATTCAAACAGCTTTTTTCAGAGATTCTTAGCAAAGATCTGTTTACCCTGCAATATTTTGGAAGTCAAGTTTGGAAAATTTTATCAGTCATTCTCAACCCAACAATTTTACCAAATGTAACTACTGGGTTAACCTCTGACCACTTTGACTAGCTGAGACAATTCTGTCATATTTAAGCATCTGTGTCCTTAAGGAGAAAGTTGTTCCACAAACCCAGAGTATTATATTAATAAAAGAGAGGGAAAAGACAAGAAAGGAATACGAGGAGTCTTTAGGTTTCAAGGCGAAAGTTCCTTCCTTAATAAATTATTCTTAGATTGTCCAGATACACCAAACTTCATCAGCTACTTTTGATAAAACAGAGAAAAAGCATTTATGTCTTTTGGAAAGATATCAAGGGTGCCCTAATACTGGAGAGTACACACAAGTCCTATGACTACATAAACAAATAACTTTGAAGTAAGAGTCTTTAAATTCTCCCTTAATTCCAGACTATAACAATAGGGTATTATGAAATGAACAGTATTTTCTTCTTTCATTAACTCATCTGTAACTGCACTCAATTGAATAACATTCCTTTGCTACTCTAAGCCTGAAAAGCATGTTCTGGCTATAGTGTTATGTTGGTATAAAGCACAATGCCAGACTGATGTGCTGAACAAAAGTGATCAAAGTTAGAGTAATGTTAGCCATTGCACAAGTATTTGGCTTCATTGTTCTCCCCAGAATGACATCTGTTAAGCAACTTGTCATAGAACAAACTGGTTAATACAGACAGAACTTGGCTCAGAGAGGACCACGTAAAGCATATCAGGCCAATGTTTGATTGTTCCAATGCAAAGGCTAAATTCAGAGTACTCTGAGATTAAGCCAAAAGAATCTTGTGTTAAACCACAATCACTAAACAACAACTTAAGTAACAACAAATTAGCTTTTCAAAAATAACTCCATGTTTATCAAAACTATAATGGTGATTTCAGTAATACAGATATATAAACTTCATTATCTTTATTGATGTTTATTGTCAAAATTTCAAAGTGTAATTCTGCTGGGAAGGAAAAAATTCAAAATGTACACAAAGCAAAAGTATAAATAATTATTTTTAAAAATCAGTATTCTAGGAAAGCTGAATAATAAAACACAGTTGTGTATAAAATGATGCAGATATATTTAAAGTCACTATGACTCAGATGGAAGATACAGTTCTCACAGAGGGGGCGACAAAGAGAAAGGAGAAAGAGGGCAGAGAGAGAGAAGACGAGGGTAGAGGAGGAGAGGGAGACGGAGCAACAGACAAAAGACAGCGGGAAAAAGAGTGTGAAGGGGATCAACTGACTGGGTTGAGAGACCCGAGAGCACTGAGAGAGGCAGAAAGAACACCACTGGCTGGCGCTGGGGCTGGCACGCCCTGCTGCCGTTGTTGTTCTGCCTCTTCTGATGGAGTTTCATCTTCAGAGACTGTTAAATTCTAGTTAAGGACAAGTGGCACTTCACTGGGTAACATTTCTTAAGGTCCTCTGTGTCTTATAACTTTTAATTGATCAGTATTGGCTCAAGATCATGCTGAACTTTCATAATCAATTCTTGTTTTGCATTACGCTCTAAATCTATGAGATTTCAGGCTGCTAAACTATGCAAATGTCTCAATTAGTTCTGAAGGAACTGAATAAAAGCTTTAACAGCTGAACAGTAAAATTTTGTTACAAACTAAACTGTATCTGAATCAAGCGTTCTAGATTGCAATAGATCTTCTAGAGCGTGTTTTCTAGACTCTTTTAAAGGGGTAATTTAATTTCCCACCATTGTTTCAGGTAAGAAAATTGCTGACTGAGAAAAAAGTATAAATCAGATTAATTTTATACAATATAGCATTAATGTACTACTAGCTTACCTCCTTATTTGCGTTTCATTGTTAACAAATATCTACGTACATACTATCATAAAAAGTTAAGCAATATTTTCTACTTCAAAGTTAGTATTTCATCAATATCTGTGAAAATTTCAATGCTAAACACAACACTGGAGACAAGATCATTTTATTACGACCTGCTCAATATAAAATTATAAAAATTATATTCACAAGAATCTCCCACAAATTTTTCTGCTGATGCACTTAAAATTTTGAAACAGGTTTACTTTTCAGTTAAATCTCACCAGACTTTTCTAGAGGAATAATTCTTAGGAATTTACTCTGCTGAAGACTTCCTTTTAAGGTTCAGATTAGATTCAAATGCGTTGTTCCTATTCTTCAAATTGAGAAAGATACAGCTTAGTGTATAACATTTCAGTTTACAATACACACATTCCTTGTGCGCTAAATGTTGGTTAAACTATTTTTAAAAACATGTCACAGAATTTTATTATCATTCAGATATTACTCAAAGGCAAGCAGATTGTGATAACAGAAAACAACAACCCACAGTCAGGGTTGTGACATAAAGAGAAGCAGAAAACCAGATTTCTAGTCCCAATTCTACACGATTACTTGCGGGGAAACTGGTAGAGACCTTTTCTCAGATGTAGTTTACTCAATCTTCAAAGAGGATAAAACATGATCACTTCTGACTTTCAAAGCTCTAAAACCTAAAATTTCATGAAGACATTTCAGGAGGAGTTAATCCCAGGTACAAAAAAGAGCTAAATATATTCAAGACAAAGAAGCAGTGAAGGAAAGTTTACAACCATTAAGGCTAGAAAATGGGAGAACAAGTGTGTAAACGTAAAAGAAACATGAAGAAGCAAAATTCCAACAATTTCAGGTGAGAAATAAAGAGAAAATAGCACTTCAGGTGAATTTTTTTCTTGGGTGAACTATTACATTTTTTCACTTTTCATGTACTTTTTAAAAAAGCTAAATAATAGTTTTCCCTCATAAAATCTCATTTAAAAATAAATTCTGTTACACAAATTTCCCAAATTATTCCTTCAACCAGATGTTTTCAAGGAGGCTTGATAACAGGGTTTTGCCGAAGTTTTGTCAGAAGACCACTACTTAAGTGTTACAGTTTTAAAGCTTTATTAATTTATTTCATCATTTAAAATTTTTTGAAATGTGGCCCAGGATTAATTACACATCTAACATTTTAATATATCAAAAATAAGGCAAAACATGATCTTAGAAGAGATGTCAATTAGCTCCCTAGTTTCTAGATTTTCTGAATTAAGATATTATGGCACATTATAGCCTTTATCAAAAGTGTCTTGAAACTACAGACATGTATCTCATTCTATGATTGTTACAAATTTTAAATGTATCAAATTATGAGCTCCTAGTACTTCGGACTATCAAATAACATTCTGGTTAAGAATGTGCTAAATAATAAATGCACTGAACAAATAAGTATTTGTATGTGTTTAAATCAAAATAAGGCCTATCACTAGGCTCACTTTCAGTTTCCTAGCAATCACTGGTGCTCTGAAAAGCTTACGTGGTTGAGAAACCAATCACTTCTAATTCAGAGTAGGTTTTAAACACATACTTTACATCTAGTGCATGCTCTTGTCTTTTTTTTTAACATACCACACATGTATTGTAGTTGCACATGGAATTGTTTTACTAAGATGTAAGTTAAATCCTCCTAAAAATCCTTCCTGAACAAAAAAACGCTTGAAACCGGTTGGTGTAAGGGGAATGAGAAGGTGGCATCAGTAATCAAATGTTAATTAGCAAGCTTTCTCTCTCCTTCCCCCAGGGCCGGCCTGTGTTGAAGAATTCAAATCAGAAATCAATGCTCTAAGTGTTTAACTATTACTTCTTCTCATTAACCATTTGAAAGACCAAGCAATTCTCTCCTCATAAAAACAGTAACTTAAGACATTTCTTTCTCTCAAATACCATCTTTCCAGAAAACAATGAAGATGCTGCTTCAAAAAGATTATAAGACTGAAATTGCTTTTGATCAGGCTTTGAAGGAACTGTACTTGGCACTTTTAAAAAGCCTTTTGGTTCTAACTGAATTAATCCCAACAACTGCAATTTGATTTTGTTTTGTACCACATCTAAAAAATTTATTTTACTTCTTACTAACCTGTAATGAAACTGGGATTGTAAGAGATTCCTAAAATGATGGTAATATGGAATTTTGTTTAAATGCATATAATTCTAAGCTCCATGAAACTCTTAAGCCTAGATTCTAGATGACTATGGCATGTCTTCTCTTAGTCAATTTCCTCTTCTGTAAAATAAAAGGCTGTAATAAATTATCCTTTTTTTTCTTTTGTCTTTTTGAGACAGGGTCTCACTATGTAGCTCAAGCTGGTCTTGAACTCACTTTGTAGCCCAGGCTGGTCTCACAATGATCCTCCTGCCTCAGCCTCCCTAGTGCAGACATTACAGGTGTGCGCCACCATGCTCAGATGTAATGAATTATCTTAAAAATTCCTTTCCACATAACAGCTCTGTAACTATAACAAGTAAAAAACTTGTATGTGACTCTACAGTAACCCTAAAATGGTAGTCATTAAGTGGTCACGAGTAAGAGTAACCAAATGGGCAAATCCTCTGGCAAGAGAGCAATGAATCGTTGCAGAGCTGCTGTACTGCAACCAGGGATGAAGAGCAGCAATAGGTTGTCAACTTCGTACTTCTGAAGAACTGTACAGGAAGGACAACTGCCAGAGCAAACGGCAACTTGTTACTGTTTCAACAACTGAACACTGCCTTCACAGTACAAAGGCAGCTCCTAGTGTCACATATAGCTCAGAGAGTAAAGATTAAAAAAATAAATTTCAAGCAAAATAAAGTAAGGTAAAAGAGAAGTGCACATGAAAATAGCAAACTTTATCATGTCACAGTAATGGCTCTTCCTCTTGTAAACTTTTGGCGAATGCCCCGAGTCTCCTATAACCCTTACTAATTATACCTTGGGCTAGAACAAAAGAATATGAAGACATTCATGCCACGGGCCTCTCCCTTTTACTTGGTCAATATACGGTAATTCTGCCCTGCCCCACCCTGTTATTCTGGCTTTCCCTCTGCCAGTAGTTGGGCACTCTTGCCAACTCCTCTTCTGTTTTGATTTGCGCAAGTGAAACTCTTAACACAAACAGCTGTGTTTTATTTGCACCCTCTAAGTTCTAAAGTAAAATTGTATCTAATGGAAAGCAGACACAGGTCAGTGCCATTGACGTCTGCCAATTTTTTTTACAGAATTGCATTTCCCCTTTAATGTTGTTTCCCGTGACTTCAAACACAAACTTGTGCACGCACATGTACATGCAGACAAATGAAGCTACTGGCCTAAGTGTCCTTCACTTAATTAACACTGAAGTCAGAATAATGCAGAATTTAAACATTTTTAACATGTTTATTTTTTCTTCTAAAAACACCTTTTCTTAAACATCACTTGTATAGCATACTTCAAAAATTTTAAAATTTTGACAATATTTTTGATAAAAACTATCTTTTGATAAAGCCAATATATATATCCTTTCTTACTGTGATAGCATCCCGTGGATGCTCAGACATGTTTACGTTTGCTTTGCTGCTTTCTGTTTGCTGCCTATCCAGCCTTTGCTTTCTCTTAGATGTGAAAAAAGCGGTGGGAACCATCAGCAATGGACCCTCAGTCTACAATCAGGTCTCTCATAATTTCATCTTTTCTTGTTAACAAAAAAATGCAAAAAACAAAGACAACAATGGGACTTAGTATTGGGGTCTGCCATGAATACTGAAGTGGCCTGGGGGTGGGGCTCATCAAGTGAAAATAAACCATTCAAGTTACCCACATCAAGAAGAAAGTTTGGGAACAACTACGCCAGTGTTTGTATTTGGGGCCCTGGAGTCAGGAGTTACATTTCTCTTCGCTCTCCTTAACTAAGGCACCACAGACAACCTACTTAATCTCTCCTTTAAGAAATATAAAGTAAGTTTTTCCAAAAAAATGAAAGAAACATTTAAAAGTATGTTTGGTCAGGTTTTCTCACTCTCACTTGCCACCTTCCAAGGTCGGCTCTGAGCATCGCTCTGAGAGATAAGTGGGTGGAAGGGCAGACAGGGTATCTCAAGAAAGCGGCTGCCTCAGCCCAGACTGAGAGAGAAAGCTAAGCACCGCAATCACATACCTCGTTAACTTTGGGCGAAGGAGATAGAGTTGGCAACTAGCACCAAATGACAATTTAATTAAATCTTATTAAGTGAATTGACACTATGAGTGAAAGTCTAATACTGCACACCAAACCCTAAGGATTGATGCTATGCTGGCAATGTTCAGAAGCTCCACACAACTGGCTTTTAATTAAGGAAGTTAAAATCTCAACCCAAGGATTTCACTGTTAAGGCTGGCTGTGAAATGTAGACGTAGCTTATTTAGAAAGAAAATGCCAGAAATACCTTAGTATTCCCACTTAATGCATTAAGATCAGAAAAAAAAATTAACCACATGATTCATTAAATAAGCAAGCATTCTAAATAAATTGCCTGAAGTCTCCTGTTTAAAAAATTACTCCTATTTATTCATTAACAAAGCTATTCCTTAGCTCATCCCTGCCATAACCTGCTCTATTCAAAACCATATGGGAAAGGACATTAAAAAACCGCCACAAACCATGGACTTCTGGTATTAGTGCTACACACAGCATACCCCTATTCATTATTCTACCTCCCTTGTTTAATCTATCATTAAGATTCAGTGACCCTACACTAAATTTAAAGCAGATCCTTCCTTCCTCCCATGCCTAAATTCACATACTTTTCTAGTTGGAGATGCCCTCAAGTATTAACAACTCTACGGGGTTTCTCTAATCTCAGCTCTGAACTATGTCATGCTATAGAACCAAGAAATTGCTGCTTTACATCTGACTATGGAGGCTTCCATAAAAAAAAACCATATAATTTACTTAATAAGATAAAGGAAGAAGAATCACAACTTTATAAGTATTTTTTTCACTGCATATGGTAGAAAAGGACCATGAAGACACTGTCATTATGTTGCACTGTCTTAAAAATGAGTACTACCTAGAGATGTTACTTTAACTATATTCATTACAGTAGTTTTAAATAATGGTGTAATTGTCAGGGGTTGAATATTAATGAATGAAAAAACAAATAAAAAATTAGTTGAAATACACAACTAAAAGAACAACAATGGTGGAATATGATTTTAAGAAGTTAGCAAAAGCTAGTATTTTAAGGATTTAAACTTCATTTTCAACTATCAGTAAAAAAACCTAATGACAATGTGGCAAAATAAAGGATTAAACAGTTGTGTATCTTATGGTCTACCAGAGCTAACAGAATTTTCCACAGTGACAGAAATGTTCTTTATCTATGATGTTTGTTCAGTGGGGTGGTCACTAGCCATATGTGGCTACTGAGCACCTGAAATGTAGCTTGTCTGAACGAAGAATAGAATCCCCCCCCGCCCCCGCCCAGACAGGGTCTCACCGTGCAGTCCAGGCTGGCCTTGAGCTCACTGTGTAGCCCAGGCTGGTCCTGCACTCACAAGGACCCTCGCGCCTCAGTGTCCTAAGTGCTGGGATTACAGGCGTGCGCCACCACGCCTGGCAAAACTCGGACCTTTCTCCTGTTCTTTGTTTCTTCCCCCATACTGGTGACTGAACGTATGGTATCACTCATGCTAGGTAAGCACACTATCACTGAGCTATATCCTCAAGCATAGAATTCCTAACTTGTAAACTTTTTTCACTCATTTAAACTATCCCTCATGCCTAGTAGCTACCATATCGTAGAAAGTATTGAGATTACTGAAGAAAATAACTATTGCACAACATAAAATCATACCATTGATAAAACCATATAGTGGTATGTTTCACCTCACTCTTATGTCTTTACAGGGCTTGAAACAAATATAAAAATATTGAAGCTAAATTTTTATTTCCATATTGCTACTTTGAATGTTTTTAATGGTATTTAAGAGTACCTAAAAAGTACCAGTATGAATTATACCTATTTTAGCTTTTCGTTACAGTGAATAAATATCTGGAAAAAAAAAAAAAAGAGGGAAAGGTGTGCTTTGGCTCACGGTTTCAAAGGTGACAGTTCACAATCAGCTAGTTCCATTGCTGTGGGCCCGAGGTAAAGCAGATGCCGTGGTAAAAAGAAGCTGCGGAGCCACGCTGCTTACCTCACTGCAGCCAGGAGGCAGAGACAGGGCAAGAGGGAGGTTCAGTTCATTCCCCCATAACCCAGTGCCTTCAGTCGAGCCCCATCTCCTACATTTCTGTTATCTACCCATAGTGCCATCAAGTTACAATCTCATCAACAGATCACCTGAGTGATCACGTTACAGCCCTCACGACCCAATCACCTTCCAAAAGGTCCACCTCTACTACCACACGAGACTTGGGGGGGCATTTTAAATCTAAACCATAATAATATCACTTAGTATCCCAAAGCTGAAGGAAGATGGGTGGACTACATGTAAATGATAACTTGAAAAATTAAAAAAGAAACCAGAAAGCAACAATGAGGTTTAAACATTAAAATGTCAAGACAGTTGAATATGCTAATAATGGCCACATTGTGTAACTAGAGTCTAATTCACAAAATGATTACCTGAGAATGATTAGTATGATTTAGATATTACTGCAATAATGTTACTACATTATTGTTAACTGTATTCTTGGCAGTTTCTTATTTAAAAGAATGATGGTTCAAAATTAATTCCTTTTTTGGAGGGGTCAAGATGGTTCTTTTCCCTAATTTCTAATTTCTTTTTCAGTGAGTATTAGTGTGTAGGAATGTTGTTATTTTTGTGTGTTCATTTTGCAGCTGCTACACTGCTGAATTTGGTTATCAGTTCTAGGAATATTGAGTTTTGGGGGGTCTTCTAAATAAAAAACCACAAATAATATTTTGACTTTGTCCTTTTCTATACATATGTCTTTAAATTCTTTCTCTTGCCAGATTGCTCTGGGTAACGTTTCAAGGACTACGTTGAACAGGAATGACGTAACAGACATCCTTGTCTTGTTCCTGAGTTTAGAGGGAAGGCTTTCAATTCTTCCCCGTTTGATATGATGTTCGCAGTAGGTTTGTCATGATTGGCTTTTACTGTGTTGACGGAAGGATCTTCTATACCTATTTTCTTCAGGGGTTTCTTATCATGAATAAATGGATATTGATTTTGTCAAAGGCTTTTTCTGCATCTTTGAGATAATCATCTGACTTTTAGCCTTGCTTCTGGGTATGTGATGAATTACATCTCTTGATTTGCATATTGAACCATCTTTTGGTCATAGTATATGATCTTTTGATGATTTGTCAAATCCTGTTTGCCAGTATCTTGTTAAGGACTTCTGCATCTCTGTTTACAAAAGAAACTGGCCTTTAGTTCTCATTCTTGGTTAGAGCCTTTTCTGGACTAAGGATCAGGCTAATGTTAGTTTCTGAGAATGATTTTGGAAGTACTCCTCCTCTCGTAATTTTATTAAAATGTCTGAGGAGCATTGGGATTAGATCTTCCCCAAAGTTCTCATAGAATTTGGCTATGAATTCGTCAGTTGTCTTCTTAGTTGTGTGCCCCCTTCAATCTCATTACCTATTATTGGATTGTTTAAGATTTTAAAATATTTTTGGTTCAGTTTTAGTAATTCACACATATCTAGGAATCTCTCCATTTCTTCTGGAGGGGTCAAAGTCTTTAAAGCCTTCTTGTATTAGGTCAGGAGCAGAAATGGAAAGGTGCAACAGATACCGCATTAATCACTACTCATATTATATTCAATCCCCTACTGATCTGGTAAACACTTACTGACCTTCTATCCCCAGGGTCTACAGGACAACAAAGAAAGTACCAGGTAGGGTAAGATTCTTGGGAGTAAATCTCTATACTCTATTAAACTTACTTTAGTTGGGGAGAAATATGTAAACAGTTGTTTACCATATAAATACACATGCTACAGGAAGTTTTTTAAACAAGGTAAATAAAATGGCTCAATAAATGAAAAAAATACAGATGGAAAAAAATGTAGATGGGACCAGAGGTGATACTTCAACATTAAATATTAAAGCTTTTGCCCCCTTACAAAAAGAAAGTTATCTCTGTATTAATCTTAAAAATTAAGAACCACGTAACTTAGGGTGACTTAAGAAACCACACAACGTACTACTAATGAAGTGCTGGGAAAATTTCCCAATGGATTTATAAACTGGTAAATATGTTCTAGGTTTAGTAAGTATGTTTGCTTAAGTATTAATAATTCATGGCTACTCATTCAACTGTCCAGCCAGTCAACAAATTTTATATACAGATGTTATGGTTTGTGTCTAGATATCTCCCCAAAGCCTCATGCAGTCATGGCGGGGTGCCATTTAAATCTAGAGTTGGTGAATGATTCACGGTCCAATGCTGGGATTAAGGGTGTGTGTGCTACACTGGCCCTAGGGCAGGCAGCCTGCAGACCATATAAAGAACAGAAAGAGGCTTGTCCCTTTTCTTCTGTCTCTTTCTCTGTCATTGCTTTTGGTATCTTCTGCCACCATGAATGATTGCCCCTCGACCATGAGCCACCCTGCTTTACAGCCAACAGATTATGGACTACAACCTCTACAAACTGGGGTCTAAATAAACCTTTCCTCCTTTAGCTTTGGGTACTAGGTATTTTGTCTCAGCAATGAGAAAACTAAGACAATTGTCTACTATAAAGAAGGTAGTATTTTATAGTAATAACTAAAACAGACAAAATATTTTCTGTTGTGCAGCCTACATTTATATTATAAAAGTATATAGTGGTAGGAAAGATGTGGGCAAAAGAAATGAGTCCACAAGCAAGATAATTTAAAGAGTAAGGTAATATAAGCTTTAGACTTCAGTAACTAGGGTTCCCTCTCACTCATAATCATATCACTGTATTTTTTGTCAAGTAAATAAACATTTGGATCTTATAAAAAACTTAGCTTTTTCATGGGGGGAGGTACAACCTAGGGCATTGATCCTAGTGATGGCCTGCTCCCGCCCCACCATATTCAAGGCCCTAAGATAAAATGATGCAAAAGAAACATTAAAAAGTGCTGTTGAGGATGACAATGGATTTACGCTAGTTGTCCTCTAAGTTAGATGGTGAAAGGGTATTCTAGGCCAAGAAAGCATGAAACGCAAAACTTCTGTCAGGTGCTTTGCTTACATTGACATATTCTCTACTACTTACCATCACGTCCAGTGCAGCTTTATTCTTTCTTTATAGAATAAACTGAGGGCCCACACTCTCTCTGTAAGTAGCAGAAGCAGGATCAAAAAGGAAATCTGTGGGACTGAGGCATGTTCTCTTTTTTACTGTACTAAAACTACAGGCTTGTTGTTTTCCCCATGGATCAACCTCTCTTGTCTCCTACCCCTAACCTCCAATCTTACTCGCTGCCCAAAAAATGTTACACAGTTCACTTGCTTAGCTAACTCTTCCTTCATGGATTTGGGAACATGCTTTAGTTCATCTAGACTAAATAACTAAGCCCCAAATTACTGCAGCTATAAATTAATAAAGTTTATTAGTGATAGCTAACTCAAAGGGATATTTCAGAGATTCTGATCAAAGGTATGTCTTCAAACACAGCTGGGTGTTGTTTGTACGATTTTGCTCAAATGAATAGATATTGTCATGCATTCCAAAATAAATGCAAGTGCATTTGATCATATTTTATTTTTGTCACATTTCACTGCATTATGCCAGTACTAAATAAATTCAAAGATGTTCATCCTTGAAAATTGTGGCAGGCTGGCAATCACATCCAATGAAAGTGAGTTATTTCAGAGCATCATTTTCTGAGACCCCAACATTACATTCATCCTTCATGCTTTATATTGAAATAGACGATGGGAACCGCTATCACCTTGTGCACTTTAAGGTCAAACCTTATAAAATTATACTTGTGTATGTTTATAGTTCTTTGCTTCAACCATTCAACCAACATTTGTTGAGCACTTCCTACATTCCAGATTTTCTGACAGTCACTAGAGCAGCAGTTTCAAATGCAAGTGCCTTTGAAACTACTCACTGGAGCAGCCACATAAGGGGCATAAACAAGTAAAATGTGTCAGGCAAACGGCATCCAGCCTTAGTTTTTAGGGAACAATATTGGAGTGCTGGGGACCACGCCCAATTGAAGAGCATGCTTTATCCAAGGAGGCAGATGTTACTCCAGATCAGCTATTTGCTACTATGGAAAACCTGGGATTCAGTATCACCAGAATTTTCTGACTGTTTGAGAGAAGCCAAAAATTAGGAATCTTACTTCGCTCTAAATGTGAAACCTCCTAGCTTCATAATTTTGGCAATCATTTCAAATTTAAAATACTGTGGATCTCATACTGGTGGCAAACTACATAGTCCTGCAATTGCCAGTTTGCAACCTCTGCAGGAGAAAGACACAGTATTTGTGTACTCTGTTATACCAAGAAACAAATATTTATAATACAATGTGACAGTTGCAATCATTTAAATGAGGCATCAGAGGTACAGAAAGGGTATGTACCTTATCCAGTGTCCTAATTAGTACTTTGTATTCTGATCCAAATCTTCTGGCTCAACTGTACATGTTTTAAACCAATATATCATGCTGGCTCTTTACATTTTATTTCCATTGTTATACACATGAAAAGGTACAATGGAACATATTTTGCAACATATCTTGGTCTGCAGTAAAATTGATGATCTGAAACAAGTGCTTTAGTGTTGCTATAGTCCAATTATTACGATGTGAAAACACCTTCCATTTGCATAAATACTAAAATTACTTGGTTTCAAAGTTATGATATTCAGATAAAAACAATATAAGAAGTTTCAGTAAAGAAATGTACATTTAAAAAATTTTTGCCTTTAAAATGGGCAAAAAGTAAAAAATATTTCCATAATTGGTCACTGGTAAGCATACACTCACATCTATTTTAACTTGCCTACTCAGTTACTGTTTAGTAGTAGAGGTGATGCTTTTTTGAGGGTCAATTTGGCAATATCAAAGTAAAATGAAGCCAGGAATATAGCTCAGTGGCAACAAGTGCCTGCCTGGCAAGTGCTAGGTCCTGAGTTCGATTCCCGGTACCAAAAAAAAAAAATCAAGCTAAAATGAAGAGATACCCTTAAACCCAACCATTCCATTTCTAAGTACTTAGCCTAGAAGAATTCACACAACTCATGAAGAGGACTCTCTACATTTTCTTTTTGGGCTTTGGAGTGCCTGAGTCACCTACAATGAAAATGTCATTCACATTCCTCCAGAGTGCTTAAAAGAAGTAACAAGGTGATGAAACGTTGTTATATATTTCAATGTTGGCCTGAATGTATGGGACAATTTTTGCATTTTAGTCTGTAACACTAAGTTTAGAATAGTATGAATTGTGAAGAAAATCTAACCAAATGGGTAAATTACAAAGGGGAAATACTCATTTATGTTTTTTGGATAACTTAAGACTATTTGATAAAGCCATGGTCAATTTAACACTTGACTCAGGCTCCGTGCCTGTTCAGTCGGCTTTAACCACACCCCTTGTTTCCGATCTTCCTCACCCCTGCTTCCACGCTACACCACTGCAAAACCAGAAACTGCTACTTCTCCACTCACATACATAGTCCACACAGGATTCACTCATCGGCAAGTATTCAGGGACTGGGTCACCAGACAACAGTGCTCCAGTCAAGTCACAATGTCACTTTCTTAACTCATGGGTCAGACATCATCAAACATATAGTGAGGGACAAGTTTACTAATGTCAAGCACATATTAAAGGCAAGTTCACTGACAAGAGCACTATAGGGAATCCCTTTATCCTTCAGCCTGCACATCTCACAGAACTCACCAGTATTGTGACAGTGTAACACCAAGAAGAAGGCAATAGCGAGATAACCAATAAACTAAAACTAGGTTTTAGTATATATTAAAAATGTTTTCCTATGCTAGATTCTTTATCTCTTGATAGGACACGCAATATACAGTACACTGTTCTATAACTACAACATGTGGCAACAAAATTACTGATGGTAAGGAAAACAGATCCAAGTGTTTTGGTGTGTAGATAGTAGGGTTTGAATATCAACTTCATTCATTCTTCACTCATGCTACATGCCTTTTTATATAAATACACCCGTCCATAATACTATCATTTGTACTGTGCTGATAAAAATGACACCTACATATTTGTCCAACTGATGTCCACGTTTTCCACTCAGACATTTAACAGCAATGAAAAACTAATCAGGTTAAAACTAAACTATCTGGATACCTACTCCTCTTCATTTCAATAAATGGTGCTACCATTCACTTGGTTACTGAAGTTAAATTTTTAGGAATCATCTTTTATTTCCCTTTAATGTTACTGTTCGCTTCTTTCTAGCCACAACTAAAACAACAACAAAAACTACTATCGTCTCTTAGTTAAAATATTATAATAGTACCTCGTTTGTTTCTTTATTCTTATTTTTGCATTGTGTAACCATTCTATATATAGCAGCAAAAATGACACTTTAAAAATAAAGATAATGTAATTTCTCCACTTAAAATCTCTAAAAGTTTCCCATTTCACTTACAATGATCTGGCCTTCCCCCATCTCTCAAAATTAGTAACACCATTATCCTCTTACCAAAATTATTTAAAGATAAATATGTGACTAAAGCTGAGTCAATTAAACCAATAGCAGGATTTCTCTTATAACTATAGGAAAGACTTATTTTAATGATGTTAGAAACATGACAGAGCTTTATGCAGTAGCCACTGGATCAACACGGGAAAATAGACTGAGAATAAGATAGTTGAAAAGCAGAGTGGCTTAGGTGGGTGTCACTTGCATTTATTTACTATTTAAATCTTTATTTAGAAACTATCTGTCAAGGGCTGGGGATATAGCTCAGTGGAATAAGCGCTTGCCTAGCAAGCGCAGGGTCCTGAGTTCAATCCCCAGTACCGCAAAAAAAAAAAAAAAAAAAAAACTATCTGTCAAGCATTCTACTAGACAGACATTGACATAAAGGAAACTTTTTCTAGATATTTCAGAAAAATGTTTTCTTAAAACAGTTAACTGCAGGCTTCTGTGTATCAGACTTCTATTATAGCATTTACTAAGCTACGTTTAATATGGTTTGAGTGTATTTCCTCACAGAAATTCTGCATGCAAATCATTCATGTGCTATAAGCTGCTGCTGGGGCTGAAGCACATGGTAGGATGACCTTAAGTGTTTACTGAATACATAAATCTATATTCTTTCTGTGCAGGTTTAATGTAAAAGTCCACATTTTAAGGTATTACATTATTACACAACAAAAGAAGTCATAAGCTAAGAAAAATAAGAAAGTTATTTTGTCTCTGCAGGGAGGATAGGAGAAAAGTCTCAGGAGATGGCAGCTTTCGGGCACAGAACTTAACATCACGTAGCAAGGAAACAGACCTTAACTTGCTACAGAATATTGTACCATATCCTCACCACAAGTCCTGAGATCAGGAAACTGACTGATAGAAATTCAGAGGTCAGGAATTCCGGGAAATTCATAGATCGGGAAACTAAGGCATTGAGAAAATATTTACCTCCCTAAGGTCAGAGAATGGGTAGGTATTAGATTTAGTACAAAATGGTCTATCACCATAGAATCATAGTGAGTATTATGGCAAAAAAAATAGTCTCAGAGGCAGTAAAATTCTGTTGCAGCTGTTGAACTCGGTACGGGGATGACGCAAGGGAATGAGACACATACAGTTTTGCTTAAAGAAACCTAGATTCTAACGGGAAAGACAGGTTTTGTGACCACTTCCCTATAAGGGAAATAATGCCGGAAACAAACAAGAGAGATCTAATTAGACACAGGGAGGGGGCAATTGTGTTTTTTAAAATTTATTTTAAAAATAAAAGAAGAAAACATTAACAAACAGACATCCATTTACAAAATAGCGTAAGAACTATACAAACAATAGAGAGTTACAAAGTGGTAGGAAATTAACAATGGCTGTACTATGTATTGATATCTTCAAAGTGGTTTCTCAGGAAAACAAATAGAGACATGCAATATTGATCAAGCAAGTAATCATTAACTGTTCCTTTCAGTAAAGCAATAGAACATAGTACAACTGTTAGCTGTCCTGTATATGCATACATACATAATTTCCCCTTCTCCTTTCCCACACCCCAGTTGCTTTTGAGCATTTTCCTTTCCTTTCACAATGCCTATCATACCTCCTAGTTTTTATTCACTCTTTCAGGTTCTTACACTAGTGAGACAATACGTTGCTTACAAATGTAGGTCTGATTTATTTCACTTATGAGTGTGGTCTCTAGTTGAGACCATTTACCTATAAAAGCCTAGAGTTTATCTTTCGTTATAGCTGAGTAATATTCCATTATATAAAAGTACCACAATTTTTTTATGCAATCCTCAGTGGATGGATATTTGGGTTGCTTCCACAATTTAGCTATTACAAATTGTGCTGCTATCAACATGAATGCACATATGTTGCTGTGATATGATGTTTTCAGATCTTCTGGGAAAATACCCAGAAGGGGAATAGCTGGGTTGAATGGGATCTCTAGACCTAGTTTGCTGAGGAGTCTCCAAACTGATTTCCACAGTGGTTTCATCAGTCTGCATTCCCACCAGCAGGGGAGAAGAGTTCCTATGTCTCTACAGCCTCACCAACATTTGTTATTGGTTGATTTCTTAGTGACAGCCATTCTTACTAGGGTGAGGTGAAATCTCAATGTTGTTTTGATTTGCATTTCTTGAATGACTAATGATGTTGAACATTTTCTCATGTATTTGTCATTTGCGTATATATGTATGTGTGTGTATGCATATACACATATATACAATATATATGCATATATACATGTATATATACTATATATATTGTATGTATATACATATATACACTATATATATATGTTGTGTGTGTGTATATATATTGCCTTGTATATATATTTCTTTATCTGAGAAGTATGTATTCATCTCAGTTGCCCATTTTTGGATTGGGTCTTTGAGTTTGGAGGGACTGATTTTTTAAATTCTTCATATGTTCTAGATACAAGACCTTTGTCTGAGGGACAGTCAGCCAAAATTTTTTCCCAATGCATGGGTTTTCTTTTTACTCTGCTGGTGATTTCTTTAGATGTGCAGAAACTTTTCAGTAGGATGAGATCCCAGTTGTTGATTCTTTGAGGTATTTCACAGGCAGTTTGGTTCTTGTTCATGAACTCTCTGCCTACCCCTATGGCTTCAAGGTTTTTGCCTACTTTCTCTTCCAACAGATTTAGTGTTTCTGTTTTAATGTTGAGATCTGTGATCCATTTTGACTTGAGTTTGGTGCATGGTGATAGACTTGGGTCTATTTTCAGTCTTTGGCAGGTAGCAAATCAATTTTTCCAGCACCATTTATTAAAGAGGTTATCGTTCTTCCATTGAGTTTGTTTGGCCCATTTATCAAAGATTAGGTGGCTGAGTGTCTTTGTGGTTGTGTCTGTGTCTTCCAGTCTATTCCATTGATCTTCTGGTCTGTGTTTTAGCCAGATCCATGTTGATTTTATTTCAGTAGCTTTGTAGTATAATTTCAGGTCAGGGATTGTGATTCCACCTGACTTGTCCTTGTTGCCCAGGATTTCTTTTGCTATTCTGGGTCTCTTCTGGTTCCAGATGAATTTAAGGCATGTTTTCCCTAGATCTGTGAGCTATGCTGATGGTAGTTTAATGGGAATTGCAGTAATCTGTACAACAATTTTGGTAGCATGGCCATTTTCACAATGTTGTGGCAATTGTGACAGCATAGGTGTTTCTAAAATAACATTTAAGCTGAGACTTAAAGAATAAGGAGCCAGTCACGCACAGGGTGTATCAGGTAAGAAGAGCCAGAACAAAGGTGATCAGATAGACAAAAGACCTGTGCATGTAAGGAATAATGCTGGGTGGTTGTGGGGAAAAAAAACTGGAGAGGTAGACTAAATCATGTATCATCAGTCTAATGGGATTTTTGTACTTACATTAAGGATTTTGCATTTTTTTTTCTATTGTGTGGTCTTCCAGAAAGTTCTAAGTGATGTAGTAAATATATTTTCAAAGTACACTTTGGATATCATGTGAAGTCTAGATTTGGGTTACAGGTATAAGTGTCAATATGTAAATGATCCAATAATGTGCTACTTACTTCAGATAACAGATAATAGCGCCTACAAGTGGGTGTGAGGAATAAAAAAGGCAGCAAGGATAATGCCCAGATTTCTAACATTCACTTGGCTGGGGAAGCTAAGCTTCTAAAATGAATTCAGACTTGCTTATCTATACTTAGCCCTAAAATTCTCTATTTCATAGCAGAGGAAATAGGTTTGGAGTCAATCAAGTGCATAATTTGTTCAGGGTCTCATTCTTTCAACAAGACTGTATGACAGTAAAGAGTGAGGATTCTAATGTCAGGTTATTGGAATTTGTAGCAGGCAGTGCTGTTTGCAAATTATGGAATTAATTCCCATGTGCCTCTAACGGGCCATAGAATTTAAATGTTTGCTTCAAAACAGAGAAAATCTTACTTTATTCAACTATAAATTAAGGGGTTAGATTAGGGGACCTCTCAAGATACTTTTAACTGAGATTTTTATAATTATGATTTGGTATTGAAGCCACAGTTGGATATAATGGCTTCTCTTGAGCTATAAACAACTGGTTCTTCAAACAAGGGTATGAGGTGGCAAAGAATGTTCTCCAAGAGTTCAAATGCCTGAAACAAACTTAAACCTTCACGATATATCTCTAATATTCTAAACTTAATCTTAGTCTTAATCCATTTTTACAGATTCAAAACTCAGAAGGCATATGGTTGAAGAAAATAATTTCTTGGTAGATTCTACTTGATTCCTATTGATTGCATTTCAGTTTATGTTATTGAAAACACTTTTACTGATGAACAAAATTAAAATATGTAGCTAAAATACAAAACACATGATAATACTTGGTAGTACACAAACATAAAACAAAAGTACAGGTAACTGCTATTTATTTCTACATGTATTTGCATGTCACCGACATTCTTAATGTAAACATTCAAATACAGATAGTTTCTGCATATCCATTTACTTCAATATGATTTGAACAACACATTTTGGATGTTAGTCCATCTAATAACACCACCAACAGATTGGAAATATATCCCATTTCTGGTAAAGAGCCTATACAGGAAAAGTTCTAGAGCATAGAACTTATATACCTCTATCTCAAAATAAATAGTTTGCATTAAGAATTCAGATTAAACTGAGCAACTTTGTTAAAGATAACAATATGTAATAAAACCACCGTTAATTCCTATCATTTTGTTTTGAAACCTTGTATCATTTTTGATGCTTTTGCTTTGTTTTGTTTTTGTGTGTGATGGCGGTATTTTGCTATTGTTTTAAACTAGTCTCTTTAAAATAAAAAAAAAAAAAGAATTCAGATTACAAAAAAGGAAATTGACTTTTACAGTGATATATTTACCATACAAATTAAGTATCTGTGAGATACTTAATACTTTTAGCCAAGCATAGTGGCACATGCTATTGAAGTAACTCAGGACTGCAAATTCAAGGCCAACCTGGGCAATTTAGTGAAACCTTGCCCTAAAATAAAAATAAAAAGGCTGGGGATATAACTCCTGTGCAAGTGCCTAGGTTCAATCTTCAGTACTGGGGGGCGGGGGGAGAAATGGCAGTTCTTTTGTCTCTTTCACATTGAATTAATTATGGCTGCGACCTAGAGAATTTTGCCAGGCGTGGTGCAGCACACCTGTAATCCTGCCATTTAGGAGGCTGAAGCAGGAGGTTTGCTGTGAGTTCAAGGCCAGCATGGGCTACATGGTGAGTTTAAAGCTAGTCTGAACTACACAGAACCCCACATCAAAAAAAAAGATAGTTCTAAATATTAAAATAGCATTTTTCAAGTTAAAGAAATGTTCAGCTCTGATAGTATGCAATATATTGACAACAAGAATATTTTATACAATTGCTGTTCAAATATAATCAATAATTAGTTTTATCACAAAGTATGTTAATTACAACATTTTTAGTTTGTCCATTGATATACACATATTATTTAGATAAGGTACATTATGTAGGAAAAATGTCTTCAAAAGGAAATTACAATTATTGAAAAAAATCAATCACAGTTTCTAAGAATTCTAGAACTAAAGGTGACCTATGGGATCATCTAGTCAAAACATTATAGCAGACCTGAAAACAAAAATCTCTAACAAATGATCAGATTTTTAAGGTTTTTCTGTTCATCACCAGCTCAGATTAACTTAAACTCTGATTTTTTTTCTTATAGTTAAAACATTTAAGCATAGAATTTACACAAATCAATTACACACAGAATAGCTGTTCTAATATGCTAAGCGAAAAGTTGCCTCTACAGATACAAATTGATCGGGCTATAGATTACAACTCACATTCACAATTTTAATTAATTCTACAAAATGCGTGAGAAAGAAAGCTGTTTATTAATTGCATGTTTCTTTTCTATCAAAATTTTTAATAAGTTTGTCAGAAAAACAAAAAGGTATTTAAGGTTCTGTGGTGATTTCTTGTAAATTTCAAATGCTTAATAGTCTCTGTAAGTGATTTCATAATTTCTCGTACTTAAAAACAAATACTAGTACACTATGAATTTTCAAGAATCACCTAAGTATATAGGGTGCAAGTATATAGTGTAAAACAGAATTCAAGAGAATAAGTTACTATTTCTAATTTTTTAAAATTTAGTGTTAAGCTCTGAATATAGGGTTTACTTTCTTCAGAATTTGCAACTTAGCTGAGAAGGTAGCCCAGTGATAGAGCACCCCTGGGTTCCATCCCCATTATGAAAAAAAAAAAAAAAAAGCAAAGGAGGAAGAAAATGAAAAGGAAGAAGAAATAATTATAGCTGGAGGTCTAACTCAGTGGTGGAGGGCCCTGTCTAGCAAGGCCCTCAGTTCAGTCTCCAGGACTGGCAAATTAATGAATTAAGTTTAAAATAGCTTCAAATTTAAATGACAATAGGTATTGCATAGGATAGTCAAAAATATCCTCTTTTAAAAAGTTTATACACAGACATACATGTCATAGTTATGGAAGATATTTGAGAGAATATAAAGCCAATTAACTCAGTATTTCCTTAAATTTTATTTTATATAAATGTTCCTTTTTATAAAAACTGATAGAATAATACAATTTCTATTAATGTAATAATATTTCAAGTACTATTTTAAGCCCCAGGTATTATATTTTCATTTGTTGGCATTTATATCACCTATGTCTAGAGAGAATTAATCACTTATTTACTACTTATAATGTGAAAGGAAATCTTTCAGTTAATTTGAAATGATTCACACTACTGGTTCCCGACTTGGAAGTTGAAAGGTGAGTTAGTTAAGCATTAGATGCCAGAACTTAGCAGGTAGTGAAGTCATAGCAGGAGTAGCTTAACAAGGTGATAACAGACAAACGCCACCCTTACTCCGCTATTAAAACGTGTGTTTAAGAACCTTGATTTTCAACACTTTGTTTTTCTTTGCTTTGTTTGGCTTCAAACTCCAAGCCAGAAAGAAACTACAGTCTCTGACAATGGACCATTTCAAACTCAATTTGAAAAATTTTACTAGATTTGGAAATTCTGCAGGGATCAGGCAACAGAGGAATAAAGCAGCTGATACAGCCAATCACTAATTTATTCACTGATTTAGCAGAGTGTTCCCGTCATAGTTCAGGCATTCAAGGAGAGATGAACCTGAAGAAGGCCACAATCTAGTCAGGATTAAAGACATGTAACCAGGGATATGTTGGTACACTGGCTTTCCTGAAACAAAAGCCATCATTGCAAGACTTTGGTAATCTCCCTGGGCATAAATATTCTTTTGGTAGCTAATCTCAAGCTCCAAAATTTCTGAATATTTGATAATTATCTTTTTGCACTGATAAGAATTAGCTCCACCTTAATATAACTAATAACTGCAAACAAGTATTTGTAAGCTCAACAAATGCTTTAACAGATGTATTTCAAAGTGCTGGGTCAGACTGGTTTAATGGCATTTAACTAATTTCAATAAATATCTTCTGTTCTTCTACTACTTTTAAAGGACTTTGTTAAGTTTTATAGAGAATATAAATACTAGTGAGATGTGGTCTCCCCTCTCCTCAAAGGGTACACAGGCTTAAGATGGACTCTGACAATTACACAAATCGGAGTAGCCTGAGGCACACTATTTGTGGTATGAGGGCAAACTCATGAAGGAGAGGTCACATTCATATAGGACAGAGGATTATAGGTTTCCTGAAGGATCTATCAGCTGAGTGTGGTTTTCCCGAACAATATACAGATCTTTGACAAACATGAGGAGAAGAGGTCAGGCCAAGGCAGAAGAGCTAAATGAACTATATGAGCAAGGATTTCATACCCTTTCTAAAAATAAGTGAGACATGTTCAGAGACAAGCAGTTTTAGTAAACTGTGAAGAACTTCTATGAAAAAATCCTTAGAGTAAATAAAGTGCCCACATACATTAACCATTTTCATTCGTACAATTAAGTAATACCTATCAGGCAGGTGGTTCACTGTTATGCCAATTTTACAGATGAGGAAATACGTAGTGAATGAAAGGACAGTGAAGTAGACTTGCTACATTACAGACGAAGTTAATGCAAGAAAGAATTGGAAAGTGAAATCACTGAAAGCACTACAAATCATACACAGGAAACATGCAATGGGTGTACTGTGGGCGTGTGCATCAGGACCTCTACTTCTGCGGCAGAGAGAACTGACTATCAAGCCCCACATACAGATTCTCCTACCCTCTGCTGGGGATAACTCTACACCAGTCCCTAGGTGGCGCTATTTTCAATACGACACTGGTAGAAACGAGGAATCCAACAAACTAAGGTAGGGGAGAGGAGCTGCAAAGTATCAGGTACTAACCCAATGTGAAATTTCCTCCTCTTTCCCCTCAATGAGGGTGGTAAACTTTCAAGGTCAACAACCTCACACACAAACTATTATGGAATAAAAAAACCATTCTCTTCGTTACTATCTACTAGAAATACAGCTGATAAATGAGCATTTCCTCACAGAGAATGTGTTTTTGTTTTGTCTGTTGAGATAGGGTCTCACTACGCTGTCCAGGTTGGTCTCAGACTCCTGGGTTCAAGCAATCCTCTGTCTGTCTCACCTTCCTGAGCAGCTGAAACTACAGGTGTGTGCCACCACACTCAGTTGAAGATGTTTGTTTAAAAAGAAAGCTAGTTAATATCTTTATTCTTCATACAAAATATTCTATCTTCAAATGTACTTCAGCTATAATAACAGAAAAGTACTGTTAAATAAATAATACCATGCAAAATTAGTCATGGCAACTGTATGACGATGTAAATAGTACCTAATAATATTATCTCTGTTATGTAGAAAACTTGGTACTAATCCTCTTTAAATCTTATTCTAATAGTGCAATAGGTCTGCCATTAAATATTAAATAGGAATAGAGGAGGCAGGAACAAAGGAGAAATATGACCCCTCTTATAGGTTTAGGAAAAGAAGATTATAAAATATGATTCCATAACTCTCCAATACTTAATAATATCAAACTTAAGAAAAGAAGTTTCTAACATTATGAAGTCTATTTTCTCTTGGTTTAATTTCAATAAAATAGAAAAGTAACTAGTCACTATCTCAAAAAATGTTCTTTAAATTCTTGGCAAATGAATTGGTAAAATGAAACTTAGTTTCAAATTTTTTATACAGAATCTACTTCCTCAGTCTAGTTCTATTTAAAAAAATATGTTATATTACGTAGAAACTGAAAAATCAATTGTAACTCTGAAAATCTGCTTTACCCAAAACTAAGTACTGGCTAGATAAAACACTTCAGAAGTTTTTAGTATGGACCACTTCTATAAAACTACCATTGCTTCTAAAATTTTTTTTAAAGTAATAGAATATATTTTCACAAATTTCCATACTGTGTTTTAAGAAAACTAAGGCTCCTCCATAATTATGAGATTGCCTAGGTAATGTCTGGAATTCTCCATGTGAGCCAATGAATGTGAGGAGATGTACATATATCTGAAGCCTGATTCTATCCAGAATAGATGTAACCAATTTTGACATCAGGCTACAGATAAATAAGCACTGAAAAACAAACCAAAGAACCACAGTATAGGGTAGGGGGATACAGCTCAGAAGCACAGTGTCTGCCTGGCAAGTGCTAGATTGTGAGTTCAACTCCCAGTATCAAAGAAGAAAAAAAAGAACCAAAGACCCACAGTATATTCTATCTTTAACTTTAAAAAATGGTGTAATTCTCCTTCAGGCAGTGTCATCTCTGGTCCTCTCATCTTTCTTTTTGGTATAATTTTTCATTTTGTAAGTGTAGCTCTCTTATGAGCCCTCAGTTCTCCAGATTTATTTTTGTTGTGGTGGTGGTTTAGCTTATTTTTACCTTAGGTATTCAATTCAATGGTATTTGATATGTTCACAAAATTCTAGAACATCATTGCTAATTCCATAACATTTCTATAACTCCAAGGAGAAACCACTAGAAAATGGTCAAAGAACTTGAATGAACATTTCTCTAAAGAAGATATGCAAATGGCCAATAAATATAGGAAATGATGTTCTATATCCCCAGCCATTAGGAAAATGAGAATCAAAATGACGAGATACCACTTCACATCTATCTGGATGGCTTTTGCCCCAAGACCACCAAAAGCACAAAGTAAAAGTACTGGTGAGGATGCAGAAAAAACAGAATTAGCACATAATCCAGCAATTCTACTTCTTAGTATGTTCTCCCTAAACTGAAAGCAAGGTCTCAAAAACACAGCATTATTCACAATTGCCAAATTGTGAAAAGCAACTCAGGGGTCTGTCAATGGGTGAATAAATGAATACATTGTGATAAAGACACACAGTGGAACTTTTTCAATCTCAAACCCACACACACAAACTCCAACACATCCTACAACATGAGTGAACTCAAAAATATTAACCAAAGTGAAACAAAGGAGACACAAAGATTATATACTGTGTATAATTATACGAGGCACATGGAGTAATCAAATAATTAGGGCTAGAAAGTAGGCGAGTGGCAAGCTAGAGGTGCTGGTAGGCGTGACACGGAGCTACTTTGTAATGGGTACGGAGTTTCATTTTGGGTTGTTCTGTGTTTTGCTCTGATATATAAGCTGGCCTGGAACTGGCAATCTTTCTGCCTCAGCCTTCCCAGTGCTGTGTACTTGGGGAAGATAAAAAGTCCTTGGATGGTAGTGATGATTACGCTCAATGTGAATATGACTTGATGCCAATGAAACATACACTTAAAATGTTTAAAATGGCAAAATTTATGTATTTCTTATTATAATTTAAGAATAAAGGAAAACTGTACATATGACAGACACCAGCTAGCCCAGCAAGTTTACCCTCAGATGTATGCCGAAAGAACTGAACATGAAGCCCTCAGAAAAACACCTACATGAATGTACACAATAGCAGCATTATTCATCAAGGACAAATATGAAAGGAAAACAACATACATCAATAGGTAAATAAACAAACAAATGTGGCATATCTGTACCATGGCGTATTAGTCAGAAAAGGAATGTCTTACCCAGGCATAGTGGGCCACTTAGTGACACCATGTCACAAATAAAAAGAAAGCTAGGCATGATGGTGCAAGCCTATAATCCCGGTACTTGGGAGGCTAAGGCCAGCCTAGGCTACATAGTGAGTTCAAAGCCAGCCTGAACTACATAATGCGACCCTGTCTTAAAAAAAAAAAAAAAAAAAACTAAACGACAATAAAAAATAGAAAAAAACAAGAGGCTGGGGATGTAGTGCAGCGGTAGAGCTCCCCTGGGTTCATTTCCCAGTACCAAAGAAATAAAATATGAAATAAAATTTACAAAAAGGAATGTACTCTAGGGTTATCCATATTGTTGCAAATGATAGAATCTGCTTCCTTTTAGGCTGAATGATAATCTATGTATCTATCTATATATCTAGGTACCTCCCTACTTACCTACTTACCGATGGATACTCACTATCTTGGTTATTGTACATAGCGCTGCAATAGACACAACAGTGCAGGTAACTCTTCAGCATCCTGATTTCAGTTCCTTTGGACTTTTGATCTGCAATTCCATAATGACTAATAATGATGAGCAACTTCTTATACATTTAGCTTTTTAAACATCATTTTTAGGAAGTATCTAATTTATATCTGCCAATATTCAAATAAGAGTATTTGTCTTTTGATTACTGAGTTACAAGAGTTTATATTTTTATATTTGAATCCTAATTTCATCTGTATGACTAAAAAAATATTTTCTTCTATCCTCTAAGGCATCTTTTTACTTTATAAACTTGCCTTTGATGCACGAAAGTTTTAAGATTTGATGGAACTCCAATTAATCTATTTTTCCTTTTGTTGTTTGTGCTAGTGTCATATCCAAGAAATGAGTGCCTCACCCCAAACCATGAGTATCTTTGTTGTATTTTAACAGTTTTTAAATTTTAGCTCTTCTATGAAGAGTTTGGTTCAGTTTTACTTAATTTTTCTATATCGTAGAAGGGAATGATTCAATTTCATTCTTTAACCTATAGATGTCCAACTATCTCAGGACCATTTGTTGACCTTCTCCAGGTCATATTATATTAGTAGTCTTGTGGAACATTATTTGACCCTAAACGTAAAAGTTTATTCTGTGCTCCTACATCTGCCCTTATGCTGGTACTACAGTCCTGGTATGTGCATAAAATGTTAATTTCATTTAAGCACAATGATATCGTTAATATTTGATATCAAATGCTGATATCAAATTAGTATCTTTTACTGTTTCTTGGCACCAGATGACAAAAATTTACATATTAGAAAGACTTGTTAGGCATAGTAATTTTTAAATTCTTTTTTAAAGTCTTATATTGCAGATATATATAGCAAAAAGTTTAAGTAAAAATAACATTCTTTACTATTAAGAGAAAACCCTGCTTTATAGGAATTTAAATACTATGATAAGAGAGGTTTCTATTTCAACCTGAGCATCATAAGCATTAAAGGACTGTTTACATGGCATACTGACATATTTACACATTTACATACACAGTGACTGCCTCTGACTAGCCCCTCTGCTTTCTCTGGCTGTAACTAGGGTCCTGCAAGAACTACATTAATGCCTTCTAAACACAAAAACCCCAACGACCTAATCACCTTACACTAGGCCCCACCTTTTAAAGTTTCTACCTCCTCTGCACATTGCTGTAGTGATCATCAAGCTTCCAGCACGTCAACCTTTAGAGGGACACACTCAATCCAATGCAGATGAAAAGGAAAACAATCAGAAAAGGAAGTGCTGCAGTAGAAGTGAGTCAATGGGACAGGAGTCAATGGGATAGAAGGAGCTTGTGCATATTTTAGATTCCAAGAAATTTTATATTTTGTCTAGTAAAAACGCTAGGTTGGTGCATTATGAAAACTATTAACATGAAAAATAAAAATCAGGCCACTCAAGAAGAGATTATGTAGCTTGTTAGCTACAAAAGGATTAGAATTTAAATTCTCTATATAATAATCTTTCACTACTACAAGCTAATTGCTAGTTGATAAGTACTGCTCACTCAATTAAAATCTATAATATTGCAAGACTAGATTAAGAATAACATTTTTAAAAGTTCAACTATAACCTCACTGAAAAGAAAGCCATCAAGAAATTATTTACCAGACAGGACAAATTAAGGATGACATAAATCTACTTTAAAGTAGAATTTTTATCTTGTATTTGTTAGGCAAACTGCACAGCCTCATTTTTACAAATAAGTGAGAATTTATAACCAAACCAGAGAAATCTTCCCATAACAACCTCTTTTAGAAAGTACATGTTTATTTCAACATTAATATTTGAAATACTTAAAATATTTACAAATACTTAGGTAACGTCTTTATTAATGTCTTCAGTTAGAAATAACGATTACTTAATAGATCCTTGTTTTCTAATGTATTCATTCATCCTATTTACCTACTCAGTGACAAATTCAGTGGTAGGCCCCCAAAAAAAGAGATGAACTTGATACTTTCCTTCTTTTAAGCCTAATAGGGATTAAACAAACACAGTTAACTGCAGATGAGTATGGTCAGGTGTTATGCACAATATATATAAGAAGAGAAGGAACTTAAAGTTGGAGACACGTAACTTGAATAGCCACAAATTTGAATATGATCCCCAAATCAAAACTTTGTTTACTTATGCATTAACTGTCATAATATAACAAAATGTTTACAAAATTATGACATTACAATGATAAAGGTTTTGACTATCAGCAAGTTGCAGAAAAGAAGCTGAGAAAGTGTGTAAAAGGTTTTCTTTTTTTCGGTTTTTGTTTTATGAGATAGGGGCTAGCTTTATATTACTACAGGCTGGTCTGGAAATCACCATACAGCCCCGGCTAGCCTTACACTTGCGTTGCCCCTCCTTCCTCAGCCTCCTGCACACTAGGACTGTAAGCCTGCACTGCCACGCCCAGCAGGATTTTCAATTTATCTAAAAGCTGTGGAGTTAAGACATACACATCTTTAACTTTTCTAAATACCTTACAATGGTCCAGTGGTACCACCTTGTATTCATGTACAAACACTTAGAGCAGTCTTACCACTAGCAGAAAAGGAAAAGAGAATTACATAAATTAATCCTCTGGAAATGTGACACTTAATCACACAGTCAAGAAGTCTAACAAGTACATAAAAATTATGTAGGTGTTTATCTTTAAAATCTGTAAAATGAAAGGTCCATCTAATATATATATTTCTTAAACTACCTGCTTTAAATCCTTAGGCAAGAAAATTTTTATCAATATTATTTAGTATTCTCCTCATGGACAATATGAAAACAATTAAGATTGTATCAGTCAAATAAGGAAGTCACAGCACCTTGATTTCTAACAATGAAGGAAATCACAGGTATAAGGTAGAGACTTGTTTTGAATATTTTCTTGCCCTCTCACTCTCTAGGGCAATCCTGAAATTCCTTTGTAGCATATTTTAGATTCATCTCCCACAATATTTAAATATATTTGTTTTGTGATGACCTAAGCATAAGTGACTTTAAGCTACACGTCCTCTCAGAAATATAAACCTGATTTTCCTTTGAACAATGTTTGTTCTGAAAGAAGAAAATGTTTTCCAGAATGCTTGTAGTCAGTTAAGACTGGCAAGTTCTTCTTTCAGCTTCTGAAATTGGTCAAATCACATTTATTCCTTCATTGGATTTTTTTAAATTAACTATAAAACTCATTTGGCTTTTTTATGCCTTTGGTGGTTCAAGATTTGTAGACATTTGACTTTGCAGAGTCAAGTTTCTAGGAAATTATTCTATAATCAATATGTAGAATAGCTATAGCCAAAATAGGAAAACAGTCTTTGCCTTCGTGTACTTTAAATACCAACCACAACTTTAGATAGTGTAGGCTAAAACTGTGCTGGCATTTTTAAAACTTCTGTTTTGCAATGTGCACACACATGTAATTTCCCTCTGTCGTTGACAGGACTTAGCTAGCACTATTCTTTTCCAAAGTACCTTCTTCCTGCTTGTTTCCTTCATTCCTTTTCATCAAGTGTCCGTGCTCAGTACTATTTCTCCAACTGCCCTCCCTCCACTCCCATGCATTAGCTGTAAAATAGATGTAAAGCTTGGTGTAAGTCCAAAAATTTTATGATCAAAATACATACTTAGCAAATTGTTTGGCTAAATCTTTCATGTATGATGAAAGATTATTACCACAATTCATTAGCAAATTATAGACTTTGAAATGTAGGCAGACAAATATTTGGCCCTGTATCAATCAATTTGGACCAGCTGGGTAGAAATTCACACAATCTCAGGAAACCTGGGAAGTGAGGTGCTCTTTCATTTTTCATTCACTTGAAACATTAAAGAAAAATTATCATTCTATAAAAATGTCCACTTTCCAAGATTTCAGAAGAGACCTTTTAGAATGGGTTTCATTTTCAGTCAATTACCTGCTTTAGTGACCCATACACTGACCCCCCCCCAACCAATAATTGCGGAAAAATAGTGCCTACCTATCAAGAGGTGCCTTTGTACTTAACTATTATAACCCAAGTTAAAAAGCTAACTATTTAATAACGGTTGTGTTGTCCTTAAAAAACAGGTGGAAACTTGTGTATGTACTAAGTAAGCCTAGAAACTAATTTTGCAGTTATTCACAATAAATAGTATCATTAACATCCTTCCTCTGAGCCTTCCTAGCTTAGTGAGGTGACCCTAGACAAAGATTTTGATTGATCCTATGTCTGTCTGTTTTGGTTAAGCTACAAGGCCGTACACAGGGACAGCTGCACTTTGGGAGCAACTTAAAAAAAATTTCATCTTAGTGGCATCTAATCCAGTGCTTGGTACAAGACGCATGGAAAAGTCAGTGTCAAAATTAAACAATGACAGCTTTGCAATGAGCAGATGCTTTTGCCTTGCAGCTGTAAAACCTTCGAACAATCCAGTACTCTACTGTCTGGTCACGCAGTGACCACAAAGCAAAGAATACATTTTGTCATTTATACAAAATGTTTGCTATGAGCTCTTAAAGTCTATTTTCTTTTAAAATAAAATTTAAAAATAGTAATAAGAATACCCTCAATATGAGAGTAATACAAAAACACAGCTCTAAATTGAGTAACAGGATTTTTTAAAAAGTGTATTTATAAGAGTAAAATGTTTGAAAAAGAGTGACTCCTTTACCATATGGCACTGAATCCTGCGCGAGACATCTTAAGCAAAAGAAAAATATTTGAAGGGGCTCTGGTCAAAAAACTTTTGGTATAAAAGTATAATCATGTAAATAATTTTTCCCACATAAACCTCATGCCCACGTAAACCTAGTCCATCCTGGTCTCCCTTGTATGTCTGAGTACTTTATATTCATTTATCCATCCTTTAATTCTGTTTTGTTTTTTGATTAGTGATTCATTTGGCTGGGGAAGAGCTCAGGGAGAAATGAGGATATTCTTATTTTACAGCTGGAGAAAACTTAAATATTAAAATACTTCTCTGCCTAAGTAATGTAACCCTGTGGGACAGAACTTTGTTTCTAGCATTCAGGAATCTAGGGGTTAATATTTTAATAGTGAAATAAACTCTTCTTCATGAGGAAAATGCATTCCAACCACTGTCTCTCAGAAGCCAGAGAATCAGCCCCACCTAAGTAACTGCACGGTCATGATCAATCCATGTCTGCTAATTGAGGTTCTGGCTTTAAAGATAGCTTTTCACTGTACCAACAAGAAATAATCTACTAGCTTTGCCTTTATTTTACACAGTCTGCTGCAAAAGGGAATTTTTCCCATGGATTTTTCTTAATCTTTCAAGTTTTTTCTTAAAATATTTCATCCTCAAGGATATCAATTCACTTATACATCACTGTTTATAAATTTCATTAGATATTTTGTTGCTTGAAGGTTTGAGAATTCCCCTTACATCTCTCCTCATCCTCACAACTCACATTTCAAGGCTAAGTCTTTAAAGTAATGGCCACATTAGTAGGAAACAAATAACTTCTTATTTAAAATTTCAAAGAGGGAATGGTAAGTTCTTCAATTAAAAGTCTGAGAAATGAAACAATGTTTGTGGTAGCTTTTGGAGTTTTGTAATTTATTTTCTAAGAATGTAATTAACACATATTGACATAAATAGTATGTTGTTGTACTATGCCTTTTTAAATATAAATTCTAGACATTCATTTTAAAAGGTAATAAATTCAGACTGAAACATTTGTAATTTTTATAATGTATTACTGGTAAGATTTTGTTGTCTTCTTTGCTCTTAGCTATTAATTAAAATTATTCTGAATAACAGTATCACTAATATATGCCATAAAACAAAAGTAAACCATGTCACTTAAAATGCATCATGAGAAACTATAAAAATATATAAAGACAACTGACCTATTTTTTAAATTTGATCCCTTGTACCTTAATCTATATAGCTTTCAACAAGAACTAATAGCTTTACAGTTTCAGTATTTCAAAGTATATTATACATGCACAGCTTTAAAGATAAGACCCCAAATTTGCACAAACTGAATTTGTTAATATTTTCTTGTTATTTCATAATGATGGTGAGTAACTAGAATTACGCTAACAGTTATGTGAAAACATTTTGTGGGAAGTGTATTCCAATTTAGGGTTATTAATTACACCATCCCTATTCCCGTTTAGTGGAATTTATTATATATTTTCATGGAATCATGGAAAGATTTGCAAAAATAGTTGGCTCAAATAAATTGTTATCTTTTAAGTGTATTTTATCCTTTCAGTTCACTCAATAACAGCAATATATATTAAAGTATTTTTTACTCAAAAAATACATAAATAAGTCACAAACCAAAAGCTAACAGATGTGTGACTTCTAATTAGTTATAATAATCTCTCCTTCAATGCCATTAGAATGAGCCTTTCTTTTCTTTTGAAAACTAAAAAAGCTTTCCTTTGAATTTTAAACTGTCAGGGTGCTTCAAAGTCAATGTACAAAATCTGCTTTGATTAAAATTTTAGACATCTACAGTGATAACTTTATGAAAGGAAAATATTAAATTATAATTATCCTAAACAGACACAGTCTTGTGAAACTAACCCTACATTCATGTTAAAACACAAAGAGTTGAATATAATGAATTTGATTCATCCTCGGACACAAAGCTTCACCACAGTAAACTCAGTCAACTGTTGCTCTTGCGCTTATATTCATGGTGCTTAAATAGCGCACTTTAAAACAAAAAAAACTCCAATTGGCTTTTCATACATCCACCCTCCCCAAAAATAACGCACTTGAAAAACTCAAATGATATGAAAGGCTTCAAGGCCTCTTTTCTCCCTTTCATTCCCCTTTTTTTTATTTCTGTTTGCAGTAATCTGCCTTTCTCTTTCTCTTTCTCTTTCTCATTGCTACAGAGCAAGCGAGGAGGCTCAGAGCTTTGAAAAGGGGGCTCAGTGTGTAATGGGTCCACTAGAATTAATTTACTTGCACCGAATCCATTGAGCACAGAGGTTCCCCCCTTCTCAAATCATTTGGAGTCGAACGCAGCCCTCAGCCTTTGTAATTCTAGTAAAGCACTTAAAGTGCACAGTAGGTGTTCATGAGGACCATCTGGTCAAAAGCAAAACAAGCTGCTGATTTTGCCTTTGAATAGAATGAAGCAAGTGTGAATTAGTCTCTTCAATTAGCACTATTACAACCTGTCAAGTGCATATTGTAAAACAGGATTATTACAGTATTGGTCACCAGTGCAATTATTTACTCTCTGCCTTTTCTTGCATATAAAAATGTCTTACATTTATTAGTTTCTGATACCTGAACATAATTTCTTGTAAGCATTTCAAAACTACCAACATACAAATCAGATTGTGAAACACTGCTGGCTAAGATGACAGGATACATATATTTTAGTTAACAACAGCTAAAGTATTATCCTAAGTTTTAACAAAATTTCATTGTATCTTCTTGAAATGCAGGTTAAAAAAATACTTACATGGGTTGAAAAAATTTCATTACTGTGCTCTAAAATATTTTGGGGGTGGGGAGAGACTTGTCATTTTCAAACATATATCATGAATGTTCAATTGATTTCCTAAAGAAATAATTCAATAAGAATCACAGAAAAGTGCAATATTTCTAAAATGATCATTGCTGATTTGTACATTTGAAGTGGTACTATTCAAAAGGCTTCAAGTTTAAAATGCAACTTGAAACCAGTAATATATATGCATATTTAAAAGAAACTCATAATCTTTTCTGTACACTAACAGTCTGAATTCATTGCCCAGTTGCTTAAGAAATTATCTTTCTTGCCAAGATGTCATTTGTGATTTTAAATTTTTTAAAAATCAACTATGATATACATTAATTAAAATTATTCATTCAAGTTGAGCTAATATATGCCATTTATCTTGTATTAAAAACAAACCACTTAAACTTTTAATTAAATAAGCCCACAACTTAATTTACCCTCTTGCATATGCACATTCTCAGCTATCCCACTCTTCAGTTCTTGCCAGCAAGCCCCCCACCTGGAAAACAAACAAACTAACCAAAGACAAAAACAAAAACAAAAACAAAACCCCACAAAACAAAACAAAAACTGACCCAATATTTAAAACATTTAGAGGAAGGGTATGTTAGCTAAGAAGTTATAGTCAATTCATTACTAGAAAACTGCTCACTATACAACCTATAAAAGACCATCTATTTCTATTACTGGCTACCAACACCAAAAAAATACTCCAAAATATACACTAGCCAAGCAAGCTGAGAGAGTAGCAAGTAAAAAATGAACACAATACACACAAAAATGGCATGAGGTTCAAATTTTCAGAATAAGAATTAGTCTCAAGATTTCAAAATTGTATTGAGTTCACCTCTTCATGCTAAATCAAGCCCTATAGGCTTCCCACTTAATCACCAGTTTGTGTCACACAGTCCTAGTAGTGAAATGTGCTACTACTTCCTGAAAGATAGAGCTTTATAGGTGGTCAATTTTCTTCTTTCATTTCCATTGAGAACTAAATCAACATCAATAAGAACAGTGAGAATTCTGCAGTAAAGTGAAACTCAGGAGAGGATTTAAATAATTCCAGTAGCTACTTATCTGCTTCTCACTGTAATGGAGAAGTATTACTACATGATTCTACACTCTAAATACTTAGGGTTTCTTATCTTTGTTATTCTGGGTCAGGTGTATATTCCTTAAATTTATATGACATCTCCAAAGAAAAGTAGACATTTTGCCTAACAGAAGTTTTTGCATTAATAAGATAGACAACAAAGAATTAGTTTCCAAGAAAAGTTGGCTTGATTTCAGGGACTTTATACCCCTTTTCCACACCTGGGTTTAGGATTTGCAAAAGGCAAATCAATCTTTTTCTCCTCCTATTTTAAATTCATTCCAAGTGCATCTGAAACTACAGATCTTTAATAGTATTAGAATTACTTAAATATGTACAATTAACTGTTAAAAATCTGAATTCTCAGTGTAGAAAAATGATTACAATAAGGTAAGCATGTTTAAATTTTTGAGGAAATTCAGTATTTTAAAGTGTGACACATAGCTAATTTAGGACCCCAAAAGATGGACTGTCATAGACTTATTGTCATAGTATGTTTAAACTGTCATAAAGTTACTGTCATACTAATTGCTATTTTTTTACAAGTTATGTTATAATGGAAAAGACAAAGGATTTTTCTTTCTATGACTACATGTAACTTCATTCTGGCCTTTTTTATTCTACTATTGCCTTCTCAAGTACTTAGATAATGTAAGCAGAAGAATTTGTTAAAAGCTTAAAACAGAAACAAAAATGAAAACCAAAAACCTCAGTAACTAAGCTTAAATTAAAATCTGGAGCACCCATAGGACAAAAGTCATGCATTGTGAGGCAGCAGACCACAGAGTCAGCACCAAGTCAGAATGAACAAACACTTGTACAACCATGGGTTTATCACCACTAACTTGCGTAAACACATGGTCACTGAAGAATTTATTTAAAATGCAGACTGCATCTTGGTTCTATTTTCTAACTTGGTATTTTAGAAATGTATTTTGTCCAACCAGTTGAAATCAGAGTCTTTTTTCATCTTATTCTATTTAATAAAAATTGCCTTCTTGGTGAAAAATACTACAAAAGCTTTATTTTAAAAATCTAAGGCTTTCAAAAATTAAAAATTCCTTTCACCTAGAACATAAAAATAATATACCACACTGGAGAAATTGATCAAAGATTTTTATTTTGTTTCTTTAAAATGTCTTCCTTTTTCTCAAAGTATTATACTGGTCAAAATTCATTTGTGGACTTAATACTAAAAAGAGATTGCTGAAATTGATGACAAAGATTAACTTACAATTTGAGATATACAGCAGCATTACATTTCCACAGTAACAACAAAAATAGTACTACTTATATAACTACAAAATCGTTTCAAGATTGTATTTTTATCTTGGTGCAATCACACTGACATCTAGTTATACAACAAGAAACAACAGACGTACTTAGGTGCCGCTGTGGACTGCAAGGCTGTAAACAGGTGCACCTTTCCTAGTCTTGAAACCGCCCCGCCCCACAGTGACCCACAGACTGGAGGAGAGAAGTCAGCACCGGGCCGATGCAGGTAGAGCCCCACTCTCTTTCTCCACGTTCTTTTCCTAAGTCGTGCAAAATAAAATATCCCATGTGTACCTACCTACTAACAGAAAAGTATTAGAAACAACTGTTTTTATTTTTTCTTGGCAACTAGTATTTCAAAATATTACTTAAAAATAACTTTTCAAAAAGAAGAAACCAAACTCTTGCCAAGAAATACATAAGAATATCTGTCTTTGGAAACATATTTCTGGAATATTTTTCAAATGACAGAAAATGGTAGGAAAAGGATTTACTGTTTTCAAGGCCTTGAAGCTTAAAATTTATTTGATAATCTAAATACTATGCCACAGAGAACAGTTTCAGCCAACTGTGGCACACTATGGCACATTTATAGAATTTTAAATATTTCTTTTAATAATTGATGTAGTCATTTTGAATTATTCTGCATCGGATATCAGGTGTGAGCAGATTGCATTAACGCTGCTTAAACATTTCAACTTGTCAGTATGGCCAACTCGATTTCGGAAATATTTGCAGTATTTTCCCATCGAAACAGTAATAAAGGCAAAATAAATATATGCCACTACTTTATAATCACCGAACATTAATGAATATTTTATGTCTTTTTAAATCTCCCTGTTTAATTTAAAAGGGTGAAATTAAGTCTCCTCCCTGCAATATGCCAATTATCTGTAAATCAAACAATAACTTGGCCATTACGCTCCTTTTTGTTAATATAAGAGAAGCTATTTGAAAACACTGAATGGTATTTTTAGGCTATCAGCTTAATAGTCGTTTCTGCCCTCTTGTGGGAGAAAGTTGAAACATACCCAAGATACAGAAACACGAGCTTTTTAGAAAAGGAAAATTTTAGCTATGAAAATCTTGAAGAGAAAGAATAATTAGGCATTATACTATTCTTCAGTTCAAAAAAGTAAATCAACAAAAGAATGAAATTTACCTCTAACTTTGTATTACTGATTAAGTTGGATTTATTTTGGAACCTAATTTCTTTGCTAACTGAAAACTACATATCTAATTTGGATATTACTATTATAGTTACCCTGATAGAGCCATAGTAAAATTTTTTGTAACATAAAAACAAAGATTATTTTTTTCAGAAATTACAATTTTAAATTTAAGGCACAAAATGCAAATTATAAAGATTAACAATAAACTGGCAATTCATGCATGCTAAAATCCTGAAAAAATTCAAATAAATCAAAACTATGACTCAATTTAGGAGTCAGGCAAAATGTTAAAGGCTTCAGTTATCAGTCAATAAACTATGCAAGTAACCAATGAAGAAAATAAAACAGTGAATTGTTTATGCCAAAGTCAAAAGAAATTTATTGACAAAACATAAGATATGGAAACCATTAATAACCTAGCCATTACTGAGACAATTCATATACTTCTGAAAAAATCACTAGGATGAGAATAACTTACTCTTTCAAGATGATATTAGTAATAATTTTAAGCAATGCAGTCTAGGAAAAAATTATGAATTAATCCACGAGTAATAATCCCTGATTGTTTAAAAATTAGCAGATAAAATATGATTTTGGTCTCATAAGTTATGTAGAATAATATAACACAGTAACTATATCAGTATTTCTAAATACACAAGTCCTGTCATAGCCTTAAATGTTTTTCCCTCTATGGAGATAAATTATTGGCTCTTAGGTGGGTGGGGCCAAAGGCATACTTAGGAGGCACTGCCTGTCTCTTGGGAGAGGTTCTATTTTGAAACAGTGGCCCTTCTTGGACAATCTGAAGACAACATTGATAAACAGATTCTACTCAGATATTCAGAGCTGAATGGGCATCTCCAACAACATGATACAAGTACTCTCCAAAGCTAAGATTGAGCTGCTTAAAACAAAGCTTCCTCAAATTCCTTTCAGAAACAGAAGAGTGCAGAATACAAATAAATATCTGAGAATGTCTTTTAAAATAAGATACAAACAAAGATCTTCCAAAATGAATGCTGCCAACATATTCTAAATTATTTTGGGTAATTACTCTAAAACTATGAAATATATGATAATGAGTTATTCTTAAACCAGGTTTTAGTACACTAGTTTAAGAATTATCAAGAGCTACCGTTTACAACATCTATCTTTGTAGGTCAAGTCATTTAGTGTGTCTACAGTAATCACTGATGCTCCAGTTAATTAAAATTAAGAACTCAATAATGAAACATAAAGAGGGTTTCCAACCAGAATAGATAAGCTCTCTTTAACAGGGTCAACATTAGCTATAATGAGCTACCTTTATTCCTTAGCTGTGAGACATAACTCACCTCTTGAATGGTACTGCTTCCTGAGAAGTTCAGGTTGTACTCCCGCTGGACTTCTCGGTGGGTGATGATCAGCATGAAGTTTTGATTTAATGACTCCTGCAGGGCACTGAAAGGGTTGAAAGAAAAACAAGAAACTCAGAGATGAACAAGTTCTAGCTTGTTTTACAGCTAGCTGCAAAAACCCCAGGAGTACCCTAACCTCCACACAGGCATGTCCAGGCCCAATGTTATCATCTTTGCAGCTCCTAAAGGCAGAGAGCATGCTGAGAACAACCAAGGGGAGCTAACCTGTTAACTCCTTCTCAACCAAGCTGTTTTCAACTTCAACCCTAAATACTCTGCATATGTACAACTTTCTACAAGTCATGTTATTATCTACAGTACATACCTATTTCTTCCAAAAGAACTCTCAACTTTATCAATTCCAAATATGCTATTAAAATGTATACTCTGATTCAATTATAAGTGAAATAGCTGTTCTAGAAGAAGTATGAAGCAATTGTTTACACTCATGAATAGTGTAGAAGAATAGAAATACAGTTTTAGCCAAAATTTAGGAGATAATCAAAATTTATAGAACTTTCATTGTTAAACCAAAATTCCTTCAAAATAACTGTACTTTCACTTAGGACTGAGCAATGTATACAATTCAGAAGTTGGAGAACTCAGACCAACATATTTTAAACTCTACACCAAAACTTCAAAATGTTAGAAATGCTTCAGAACCACAACGAATATATGAAAACAGCCACATAAATTACGAAACAAGTCATGATTCTATTTTTGAGTCAATATTAAGAAGCACTATTTTCATCAATAATAAAAACAAGCATCTATCACTAATATGTCTGAATAACCCATATTCCTGCCTCAAAGTGTAATTCAGACATGCCTATAGCATCAGGAAAATAATCTATCTGCTTTTGCCAATCTATAACTATGTGATAAACATACACACAACATAAAAGATTAAAATCAGCAAAACTGTCCTACTGTCTCAGAGTTAATTACAGACTAAAAATATGTATCATGAGCTATTATTGATATAAATCAAAGCAAATCATACTCGATTAAAACTGACTCTTGTGTGTGATTGTACTATTTTCTATGATAATGGGTGTCTGTTTGTCAATATGTTTTTGTACTTTTATGTTTCTAAAATAAAAAAATAAAAATAAAAAAATAAAAAAAATAAAAAAAAAAAATAAAAAACTGACTCTTGTGAGGCCAGGAACTTTGTTGCCCTACCCTTAGGCCTTAGGCATACGCCAGGTACACTGCATATTTACTGAATAATGAACAAACTGTGAATTGCTAGGTGAGAATCTTATTTATCTTTGTATCTCACACAGCAACGTTGCCTTCTTAAAAAACTACCATTGGAGTTGACTTTGATTCATTTATTCATCAACATTAACTCAATGCCCTGCATTATTTCAGATGCTAAGGAAAGCAATTCAAACAAAAATGCATGGTTCTTCTCCATGAAAAACTCGCAGTCTAATAGACAAATACATAAATGATTATAGTATAATATAATAATTACTGAGAAACTGAAAGAAAAGTACAATGAAAGCAAAGAAGGAAAGCCAGGTGTGGTGAGTCACACCTATAAGGCTGAGGCACAAGGATCGCTGTGAGTTTGAGACCAGCCTGGCCTACAAAGTGAGTTCAAGGCCGGCCTGAACTGCATAGCGGGACCCTGTCTCAAAAAGCAAGCGAGAGAGAGAGAGAGAGAGAGAGAGACAGAGAGACAGAGAGACAGAGAGACAGAGAGAGAAGAAAATGCATAACAAGTCAGGGGAAAGCTTCAGTGAAATTAAAATATGAAGGAGGAGGATCTTAAGAGTTTGTCACTTAGAAAGAATAAGTTTTTAATTCTGTTTGGGGGAATAGAGAAGGGTAGAACTTCTTTCACAAGAAAATAAGTGGAAGGACATGTTCATTCACCTCCTCGGCACCTACCTGTGTTCATGACACTATTACAGTTACTAAGGAAACTGCAGTGAGTAAGAAAAACGTATTTCCTGCTCCATGAAACCTACATTCTAATAGAGGAGACAAAGATCAAGTAAGTGAATAAACTTCTCTTATAAGAAGCTAAATACTGTGAAGAAAATAAAACAGGATTGACTATAACATACAAGATAACAGAGGATCAAGGGAATTACTTTCAACACAGCTGAGGCTAGTGTGATGATAAAGAGATCACAAGTTCAATCATATGTGTCCCCGCAGTAATTGTGAAGGAAACTCATTGGAGGATTTTACAAAGGAAAATGGTAAGAGCTGACAAATTCACATTTATACAACATTACTGTGGCTGCTCTGGCTACACTGAAAAAAGACTGGGAAAAGGAGAGAGGAGGAGAAGACTCAATGGGAGACAAATGCAAAAGAAATGATGGCCGCGTGGACTGGGATGTTACAGGTACAGATGGTGAGGAGTTGTAAACTTCAGAATCCATTTGAGAGGTAGAAGCTACAGTTTACTGCTGGAATATGAGAAAAACACATAAACCCAAGGTTTCTGCCCTCAGCAAACAAGAGAACAAAATTTAATATAACAAGGAAACCTTGGTGGGGAAATTGAGAGTAAAGTCTTAGATATATTAAATTGAAATGTTTATTAGATATCTAAAAAGAAACGTCATATACAATTGAATACAAGAGTCAAAGGATAAGTAAGAAAACTCAGAGCAGTATTTAAGACTTTGTGACCAAAACTCATCACTTAGGGAAATACCTAACCCAGAGAAAAGCAGAGAGCCCGAAGTGAAGGCTAGGGCACTCCAATCATTTGAAATCAACTAAAGTGGAAGGAGTTGGTTTAAAGGAGATTGACAGTCAAAAAGATAAGAGAGAAAAAATTTTAAAGTCCAATATAAGCACCAGAAAAAATAACTGTTTTGATTAGGAGGGCTAGAACAATTATGCCGAAAGCTACTGAGATCTTAGGTGCTGTGAAGCCTCAGTGGTTGAGTGCTTGCTGGCATCTGTGAGACCTGGAGATTCAATCCTTGGTACAGGGGAAGAAAAGTACAGTAAGGCCATAAAAACGACCATGTGCAGCCACCAAGAAAAAGTTCGATGTGACTCTCATAAAGGCTATGGGAGGGAAGGGTAGAGGGAAAGGGGCTCAAACAACAGGCCCGGCCAGTGTCCAAAATATCTAAGTGAAATAAATGTGTAGTCAAAGTGACGCGTAACAGAAAACCTGCTCAAACTGTCATGGCTCTTCACAGACATCTCACAAATATTCTCCAAAATTAGGCTTTTGTTCTGCAAGTAGGAGGACTTCCTCAAATGTCAAAAAAATCACATGATACTTGTATTTGTTTGTATGTTCTCATCCTCCTTCCTTTACTCCCCTCCATGTACCAAACAGCTTTCAGATCATCATTCAGGCCAAACACTTGTATTTACTATTGATCTCATATTCTCCTTTGAATATCTATACTACATACCTTATTTATCACTTCATTAAATTGTCTTATACGATTTTCTTTGTTTCAAGTGTGTAAGTCTTAAATCCAAGACTTTTTGAGGGCAACTCTGTTATTATTCATTAGTGTAACCACTCTCAATTAGTATACTAAAATATGATTCAATTTAATCCTTTTAAGATTTAAGGAATAGTTCTGCATATTACAAATTGCAGATAACTAGTTATTATCTTTTTCTTAGCCTGCCCAAAGTATTATATTACTCATAGAACTGTTGTTCAGAAAGGTTAAGTAATTGCCCAAGCTCATGAAACTATAAAGAGAATGGAATAGTTTGTAACTTATATTTAACTCTATGCCCTTTAAATCCAAGCTTCCTATTTCCCACAAAGCTGCGCTGCTTGGGGAATACAAAGACGAACAAGATACTTGGCTGCTAGAAGTCCATAATTAATTTGTACATTCTGTAACTATCTGACTCATATTGTTTAGAATAATACAGGAAAAAAGACACAGTCACTAACCTCAAGATAAACCATTCAGAGACTCAAATAATTAGATGTGAGGATGTGGAGAAGGCAGAGCCCTGCAAAGTACTACAAAGAAGAACAGATAGTATTTTGATAATCAGATAAATGGAGGATGATTTCAAACAGATGTCCTGAACAGAAATGGAGATTGGAGAATGTAAGGAAAGGCACAGAAAGGGGTGAAGAAATGTAATAAGCTCAAGAAAGGTTTCTATCAGAGAAAAATCTGAAAAATATGAAGGACCTACATATGAAAAGCTTCAAATGGCAGACTAAAGATCTCAGTCCCAGCAAACTTAATGATTATACAGGCCCACCTTTATATTTACGTATGCATCCATGCATGTTAATATTCTTAGTTCTTGCTTTCATGTAGGTCCTTAGACAGGTTTATTCTTGATGGACAGATCTGTGCTATAATTTTGTGGACTGGCTGCTAAGATCACCTACCAGACTCTATCAGAAGAACAAAAATTTAGTCTAGTTCTCTAATTCCTGTATAGTTGTGGGGCTGATATACTGGAGAGACAGATTAGAGAGCTGAGAGAAATGTGAGAAATGTGAGGAGGAGGCTTAAAACGCACGACTCAAAGAGCCAGACCTGAATCCCATATCTACTAGGCCTAGTTGTTTGACTTTGACAAGTAAATCATTTGACAATATTTATTGAAGGTCTACCATATACAAGGCCCTATTTTAAGCACTAAACTACTCCAAATTATTTCCTTTCTAGGAAAAAGATAGTAATTCTTCCTTCATAGTTATGAATAAGAAATAAAAAGCCAAGAGGGTATTTTTACTGCATATGGAGTTTTTCTTTTTTGCTTATAAAATGACCCATTATAACTTACTGAAAATACAGCAATTTTGAGGGGTACCCCTATTTTTAAAATCTTATAATGACAGTGAAACACCAACAAAAAGATCTACAGCACTTCTGTGGTGGAAGTTTATACAGGGCAAAATTTTGTTTATCACTGGACATAACTGCATATTGTGTCTAGTTTATCCAGACTAACAGTATTCTTTGGCTATAGGTCTTATTAGACCACATACATGATCCGAGTGAGACTGGTTTGTTCTGAGGAACAAGTAAGGGTATTATCTTCACTTCAGATTCTACCCTGATTCATTCACTTGGCTATTAACAATAGTTAGTCCTAAACAACACTGGCTAGTCCTAAATGGCATGTATTGGCATTATCAGCTTCATGTAAACTTTATGAAGTTATTATAACTTTCTTTTTACAGAAGAAAAAACCAGTGTCAAATTACTTGCTTAATATCATGAAATAAAGTAAGTAAAAGTTTCCCAACTCTAACTCCAATGATTAGTCCTACGACTTGCCCTCCAGGTACCTGGAAAGTAAACCCAGTTAAGACTGTATTTCTGCCTTCGCTGAGTTTACTGAGAGATTAGCAGAGCAGCATACTATAATTCAGATATGGTGCTAAGAACCCTAATACCAACTTTCCTAAGGTACTATAGAAACAAAAGAATATCTAAATTAGATGGGGGAGGTGGACAGGGATATAGCTCAGCGGCACAGTGCCTGCCTGGAAAGCAGAAGGTCCTGAGTTTGATTCCCAGTACCAAAAAATAAAAAACAAAATTAAATATATAAGATCATGGATGCTTCCCACAGAAGCAAGCAAATGAATTGAGTAAGTTTTGCGTGTGTGTGAATTTGGGGTGCTTACAAAGACTTCATTGGCAAATTCATTCTAACTGCTAAGCCTAAAGGAAGGAGCAAATAACGATGTCGGGGCCTTGGCTGCTGCATCCAGAAGCAAATATCTCGATAACAGCGCCTCCTACTGGTTGGTGAGGAAAATCAGCCATAGTTAAGCCACCCGAGGCAGTTGCACTCACCTTCAAGATGCAAAGTCATTCATCCTACTTCAACTTTTGATCTTTAGAGTATAAGGATTGTCAACCAAATATTTACTTTAGAAATAATGTAATATAGTTGGGCCTGGTGGTGCACGCCTGTAATCCCAGCGCTGGGGAGGCCAAGGCAGGAGAACTGCTGGGGGTTAGAGGCCAGCCTAGATTACACAGTGAGTTCAAGGCCAGTTGAAGTACAGGGAGAGAGACCCTGTCTCCAAAAACAAAACAAAACAAAATAATAACAAAATACTTTTAAAATTTTTATCTGATGTTGGAGATGGAAACCAAGGGTGGTTTGGCCACTGAGCTACATCCTCACTCCATTTTCAGACAGGGTCTCACTAAATCGCCAAGGCTGGCCTTCAATTTGCAATCCTACTGCCTCAGTCTCCTGAGTGCTGGGATTATACATAGGCTCCATCCTGACTGGCTCTTTTTGTTTTAAATGGCACGTTTTCTCATCAATTCATGCGACAGACAGAAAAAGGTAAGAGCCAATGTAGAAACTTTTACAAGGCAGTTTGAAGTTTAACTCAATGCAAGCAATGATTTTTACATGACTAGCACATGTATTCTCTCCTGATTTTTAATTTTTTCTCCATTATGATCTTACTTTATGGGATATTTGCATTTATCAACAAAGACATGGCTTGATTTATACAAACAGATAAAGGTCACTAAAACTAATGCTCCTTGTTCTACCTTTAGGTGCAGACTGAAATTAATGTTTAAAATGTAATTAAAATCATATACCCGGTTCTGAGGTAGTCACGATTTGCAACAAAATGAAATAAAAAGACCTAATAGTATTAAGTGCAGAGGAACCTTGGGTACTAGACATTTTTCACACAGATCATGACATAATTTGTCTAACAGGTTTCTTACTTATTTTTTCAGTAAAATAGATGTAGTCCTGCTATAGTGTGAGGGCTGGCCCCAAACTCCTGCACTCAAGCAACCCTCCTGTCTCAGCCTCTTAAGCAGATGGGACTACAAGAACACACCATTACAGACAGCTAGTTTCTTAATTTCAAAACTTGAGGAAATCTGGTAGCATGTAACAGGGAAATCTTAAAAAAAAAACGTAAATTCTCTACAATTCTCAGTATAACTAAGTATTAATATTGAAGCCACTCACACAGCTTTAGAAATAATTTCAGTAAAACCTCTTTACTCTCTTCTTTGTCCACAAGTCTTGGGTTTCCAATACTCTTATTTAGCAGAATATCACTTATGCCTGGAAAGATAACATTCCAATTTAACTATGAATATGTATCAAGAACATAGATGTTATCTGTCAAATACCTGTCTCCTAATGAATGTCAATGTAATTTAATGGCTTAATTTATACATTTTACATTCACCTCTACTTTTTTTAATAAGGTATATTATGAATAGAAAACTTCTACACATACACCCCAACAAATAAAACTGAGGCCCAAGTACAGGCATTTTTCTACATGAAAATACACAAAGCCATGTATTATTACCCTTCCTATATCAAGCATGATAAAACTAACAACACTGAGAAAATAAATATAACAGCTCAGTCTTTATCATCTTGACTGAGCTAATTTCACATTTAGAAAAGAGTTCAGCAAGTCAGGAAAAGGCTTAAGGATATTTTAATATATATGATGTAGTGATATTTTTAACTTAAAGCTACATAATGATAGAAAAACTACCATTTTGATTGCCATGTACCTATAATTCTGTCATTAACTCCTGAAGAATACCGAAGAATGGCTTCCTTTCTGCCATTTGGCAGCAAGCCCATTTCATAGGGCAGCATATTCGAAGTGGAGGTAAGAATAATATGAATTGAAAGGCTTTTCTCTACCCCAATTCCTCAAATCCAGAATTTCTTCTGAAAGTCTTCAGTCTGTAGATATGGCCAGGGTGTTACCTATTAAAATAGTACAGTTCTTGGGAGGCACTATTATAAAGTATAAATCGATCAAAATTAAGCAAGTAGACTAGGAGAGAGAAATTAATGCTTGGGCTGTTACAGTCTTAAAGCTTGTGTTCTCCCCAAAATTCGTATGTTGAAGTCTTAACTCCTATAATAACATTACTTGGAAATGGGTCCTCTAAGGCATAATTAAGTTTAGATGAGGTTATGAGGCTGGGCTCTTGTGATGGGATTACTTTTCTTAGAAGCCTGAGAGAGACCACAGCTTTTTCTCTTTCTACCATGTGAGAATACTGCAAGAAGGCAGCAGAGCCACGATGAGGACCGTTACCAGGATATCAGTCTATTGGCACCTTGACCTTGTAGTTCATCCAGCCTCTGGAACTGTAAAAAACATGCCTGTTGTTTTAGCAAGCCTGTCTGTGTTGTGACAGCAGCCTAACATGACTAACAGAAGAGCTTTTAGAACTTGTATATTCACAGCACTCAAGTAAAAAGCTGACATCCATTTAGTACAGGCTTCTAAACCTGACGCTTACTAACATCTGTACACTGACATCCAAACTGAAATCTCATTCACTAAAATCCAAGGTAGAAAACAATGTGTCAAAACTCACAGAGCCTGGAGCCACTGAAAAATTGTGTTTTTGTTGTATGTAAATTAATTTCCACTTACAAAACTGAGCCATAGGAAATATGCTTAAATAATCTAATAGCCACACTTTTTCCAATTCAAAGGGCCCAATATTTTTAACTTCAAAAATACAACACATTTTCTGTCAGTGTAAATGAGCCATAGGTTTGCTGCCATTGTTGCTTAATAATGTTGTATGCCCAATGACACTTCTGAGTTGTCAGCAGTAAAATTTTACTTCTTAAATAAGTGTTGTATGTGTAGTTACAATGAGTAAAGTGTTACTGCCAATACAGAGATTAAAAGTCTCGCTTCGTTCCTGCTGTAGTATATGCTGTTTCTTTTCCTTTCACTGGTTACTTTAAACGAAACTATCAATAGAAAATGATTATCTGGTACATTTGTACTACATTTTATTTTTAAAATAGGACCTGATATTGAAGCAAAACTAGTAACTTTTTTCAAACTACCATAATTTTTATTATAAGAATGCAAATAAATTTAGAATAGACTACTGAATTTTTCATTAACACTTAGTAATTTATATCTTTCCAAAAGGCACTATATTTTTCCTCTCATCTCTTGAATATTTTGTGATCTACAAGGATCTTCTTATCCTTTTAGATACATCAGATTTTAGATTAAAAAGCATGACACATGGCAATTTAAATTTCTATTCTAAACTTACAGAGTCATATGAGCTCTTGTCAACAAAAGACCAAATTTACTATAATTATGGATTATTTACACTAAAACAAAATAAGAAATCAATATGTAAATGTAATGTTTGTAGTAGCTAATGCAGCCAGCAATGACAGATTAGGTTCAAATAGCAATCAGTTTGAAAATCTGGCACATATGTAAATGAGCTAGGGCCTTGATGTTTACATATGATTGTATTTCATTCAGGATTTTTAAATTGTCTCAGGAACACCATAAAAATAAAATGTTAATCTTTGCACTATAAATATGTCTGAGTTATTATCATAACTGAAACTAGGTTTTGCTCCTGTCCAGCTAAACTAACACATGACACTAATAGTTTTGAGCTGCAGATGGCATCATTCTTAATTAACACTCTGCTACAGTTGTTAACATCCTCCAAGACACCATGTTATCATCACCCCAAGTTCTGTAACAATCTTAAAACCATGTTTAACAAAGGTGAGCCTCTTACTTTGCAGCTACTTTTAATTGCTTTCTTTGCAGGCAATTATGTATGTTTAGATAAACAAACATTTTGTTTCATGCAATTCCTATTAACATTTTTCATGATAATTTCAAAGTTCTGGTTGCCTGATATCTATAATTGCTATTTATCCATATAGTGATATATTTGATTTAAAAATAACCAAAATATGTAAGATTTCTAAAAATGTAATTAGTGGTAACAGTGATGTACTGGGATCCATAAAGTAGTACATAGCAAAAGTGTCAAAGCATAATTCCACGCATGTAAAAAAAGAAAAAATTATATTATAGACATATTGATTTTTGTTTCATGTATTACTGACCAAGCTTCTGACTACCCATTAAATCAATCAGTTCCCCCAGTCGTGGAGAATACCTGCAGTTCCTTTTCAAAGTATGAGCCTAACAAGCTAATCCCAGTAGTCGGTGACCTATCAATAGGCAGCAAACTGTGTAAGTGGGTTTAGTACATCACTCCAATTAGATGTGCTGTGATCTCCATTGATGCTTTAATTGGGGACATGTTTCTTTTTTCATCCAGAATGAGCAGCTTTGGGGAAATGTCCTCTTCTTAAAATGAGACACTTTTAAGGAGCTCCTTATTACATTTACCAAATAATATTGTCAAATTTTACTTTCACAAAGTCTAATAATAAAACTTACTAGAAATAAATTTAACTTAAATAGCAATTGTGATAATGTACTTGAAATAATGACTATGTCAATGTATTGTTGAGAAATGACAAGCTATTTTAAGAATCATACATCAAATCGTGTATTGTTCACATTATGACACTGGTGACTTACAGGTATTTTTGCAAATAAATATTCTTTTTTTCTTTTTGGTCTTTTTGAGACAGGTCTCCCTATGAAGTCCAGGCTGGCTTTGAGCTCATTTTGTAGCCCAAGCTGGTCTTGAACTTGCAATAATTCTCCTGCTTCAGCCTCCCGAGTACTGAGATTACACCTGGAGGTGTAAATATTCTTATAAAAGCAAAAAATTATCTTAATAAATCTTTTTTAAAAAACTACAGTTAATTTACTCCAGATATTTACTTGCGTATACAGTTTTCAGTGAATTTACAGGCCACTCAATAGACTCTGCCACAGTATTGGAATGTTATAGCTGTTAAACACGAAAAAGCAATTATGAGGAAAACACACAGAAAAATCTCTGTAAATGAAACTGTAGTAAATTATTTGGCAATATTAAAGAATTTAAAATGTATTTTTTCCTACTTTGAAAATAAAAATCTTTATTCAGCCGGGCATGGTGGCGCACACCTGTACTCTCAGCACTTGGGAGGCTAAGGCAGGAAGACTGTTCTGAGTTAGACACCAGCCTGGGCTACAAGTGAGTTCAAGACTAGCCTGCACTGTATAGTGAGACTGTCTCAAAAAAATGCTAAAAAAAATTTATTCAGAGCTGGGGATGTAGCTCAGTGGTAGAGCTCTCCCCTGGCAAGCATCATCCCCCACGTTCATCCTCCAGGACTGAAAGCAAACAAACTAACTTTGGTCAAACAAATCTTTTATTGGCAGGTGTTATGGTTGATACATTGTGTCAATGTGGAGAGTCTGGAGGTTTGGCTGAGTGATTCCGCCAGGAAGCCAGGGTGCTTACTTTGTATATATCCTGAGCCTGTGGAAGAGGAAGGCATGGAGATTGTGTGAGAGCTACATGCCCCCTGGGTGGGGGTAGCCTGTTTACAATGTAAGGGAAGAGAAGAGGCTGCTTGCAGCCATTCCTCCCTTTTACTGGTTGTTTTTGCTGTGCTCTGCTTCCATGAACTGTAGCCCTCTGACTCTGCCTCAGAACCAGCCAGGTATGGACTGAAACCTCCACAAACTATAAGCTAAATAAACCTTTCCTTCCTTCATTTTGGGCGTTGGGTATTTTGTCTCAGCAATGAGAGAAAAGTAACCAAGACAGAACTTGGTACCGAGAGTGGGGTCGTTGCTGTGACTATACCTGATCATGTGGTTCAAGAGCCTTTGGAAATGGCTTGTGGAAAGAGTTTGAAAAGGTTTGGAGATGTCTGGTCAGAGCTTGGAAGACCAGAAGGCTGACAGAATTCCTGCCAGTAAAGACCAGGTTCAGGAGGTTTCTGTTGGGTAGAAGGACTTCGTTGGTTGTTGGACTTCAGATGATGTATGTTAGGGCTTGACTGAAAGTTTGTCTGCATTTTGCTTGTGTCCAGAGACTTTGCCTGAGACTAACAAGGGCGGCAGTAAACTAATTAATCTGGCAAAAAAAATTTCAAGGCAGTAGAATATTGGGGCAGTGGCATGGCTATTGTTGGGGGCTTTTAGCCAGATTTATATTGACAATAAAGAGCAAAAAGCCCAGCAAGATGATTTAAAACGTTGTGAGTTTGGCCAAAAGAAAAGCTCCACTAAAGCTGTGGACTGCAAAGATAAGCCTGAGGGGATCGCTAAAAAAAAGCCAAAGAGTGCCATGTTCCAGAAAGGCGGCGGTGCCCGCAGCAAGTTCCAAAATGGAGGCAGCATAAAAAATCTGTTCCTCAGCATTGGATTCAGTGTGCCCAGCAATCCAGCCGCTCAATCCCTATGGCCAAGAGAGAAAAAACTTTGGCTACTGCTCCAGGTGGCAGCAGACCTTGGCATCATCCATGTGGCCCTGGCTTTAGGTGCAAAAAAATGCGAGAGTTCTGAGGTTAAAGAGGCTTCCACCCAGATTTCAAAGGGCCTGGGCGGCCAGGCAGTGTGCCCCAGAGGGCAATGTGTGAGGCTGTTGAGTGTAAAGCAAAAGGTGCCCTGGAGACCTCAAAAGTTTAAAAAAGACAGGACAGTGGATCATCTAAAAAAAGCTGCAGGTGGGGAGCAGAGCAGCCCTAAGAGAGAAGCTGTGGAGGTTGTAACCACCAAAAGTGCCTGTTATGGTTGATACATTGTGTCAACTTGGGGAGTCTAGAGGTTTGGCTGAGTAACTCAGCAGGAAGCTGGGGTGCTTACTTTGTAAACATCCTGAGCCTGTGGAAGCAGGGCATGGAGATTGTGTGAGAGGTTCATGACCCCTGGGTTGGGGTAGGCTGTTTACAATGTAGGGGAGAAAAGGAGGCTGCTTGCAGCCATTCCTCCCTTTTGCTCTGGTTGTTTTTGCTGTGCTCTGCTGCCATGAAGTTTGCCCTCTGCCAGGTGCCACTCTGCCTCTGAAGCAGCCAAGTATGGACTGAAACCTCCACAACTGTAAGCTAAATGAACCTTTCCTTTCTTCATTTTGGGTGTTGGGTATTTTGTCTCAGCAACAAGAGTAAAGTAACCAAGACAGTGCCATAGGGGTGGACTCACACAAGCCCTTTGGAGCTCACAATTTAAAACATGTTGCTTCAAATGCTGAATGTGAAATTACAAGACACAATGTTAGCCCTGCTGGATTTTGGACTTGCTTCGGTCCCAGTGCTTTGTATCCCCCGTTTGTACTTTTTGGAATGGTGATGTTTATTTTGTGCCTTTAAACGTTTTAAGTGTTTAATTTTCACTTCTATGGGGACAAAATATTACAGTTCTAATATAAGCATGTCTTTGTATCTAAAAACCAGTTTAAAGAAATGTGTCTGGCTGCCAAGTTGACAAGGGGTGGAATGTTATGGTTGATACACTGTGTCAACTTGGAGAGTCTGGAGGTTTGGCTGAGTGACTCCGCCAGGAAGCCAGGGTGCTTACTTTGTATACATCCTGAGCCTGTGGAAGAGGAAGGCTTGGAGATTGCGTGAGAGCTACATGCCCCCTGGGTGGGGGTAGCCTGTTTACAATGTAAGGGAAGAGAAGAGGCTGCTTGCAGCCATTCCTCCCTTTTACTGGTTGTTTTTGCTGTGTTCTGCTTCCACGAACTGTAGCCCTCTGACTGTCTCAGAACCAGCCAGGTATGGACTGAAACCTCCACAAACTATAAGCTAAATAAACCTTTCCTTCCTTCATTTTGGGCGTTGGGTATTTTGTCTCAACAATGAGAGAAAAGTAACCAAGACAGCAGGCATTCACCTATTCCTCAGTGCTGCATCATTTGAGACATCCATTTAAAGAATTTATGAGGTGTAAATGAAAACCATATATGGTGAATGTTTCAATTTTAAAGTTATTACAGTAAATGATACAATGCCCTTAATTCCCCTCTCAAACACTGTCTCCAACCACGCTCATCCCATTGTTCTCATCACTTTACCACTTTCTTTTTCTTTTTGGTACTGGGAATCGAACTCAGGACCTTGCCCCTGCCAGGGAGGCGCTGTACCCCTTGAACTATCTCCTGTCCCACCCCCCCGCTTTTTTTGAGAAAGGGTTTCACTATGCAGTTCAAGCTGGTCTTGAACTCACTTTGTAGCACAGGCTAGTCTCAAACTCCCAGCAATCCTTGTGCTTCAGCCTCCCAAGTGCTAGAATTACAAGCATGTGCCACCACGCCTGGCCTTACCACTTTTGGAAGCAGTTCTGCAAATTTTCTTTTGTGTCTTTATTAGGTGTGATCAAAAATGGCCACCACTGCTGCCAGGTGGCACCCAGTGGAAAATCACGCCTATAGAAAAATCATGGTATGTCGTCATTTGCCTTACTCACTGAACCTAGTACCTGGTGACTTCCTGCTCTGTTCTGGAGTCAGAAGGACGTGAAAGGTAATGGTTTTGATGCAGCTAGAAAGAGGACTCCTAGAACCGTTTCCAGAAGTATTACGAAGTAAGGGATAAGTGTGTTTGACAAGAAAGGTAGTGTTCTGAGGGGGATTCATGGGAAAATGTCTTTTACTGTAATAAATTCTTTTTATTTTAAATGTTCACTGTATTTTTAGATCATACCACATATTGAACCTTTTCTATTTGCCAGCAGGCACTGCCCTTAATTTATTTCACACATAGATAAAAATGAGATTTGATGTTGAGAACCATATTGATTCTGACCCTTTGAAGAACCCTTGAGTTAAAGTTAAAACATCACTTCTAAGATGCTCAAAGGCACTAGGATGAGTGATTTAGTTAGGATTCCTATGAATGAATGAGCCCCAAATTCTGGCTCAACTATTAACCAGCTGTGTGATTTCGTAAAGAAAAACTACTTAAGTACCCTTAATGTGCCAGGCCCAATGCTCATATATACCATCTTATTAATCACACTCATCCTTCTCAACTCCTAGGTGGCAGAAATTATCTAGCTCATTCCAAGTGAAGATGCTAAGGCTTCAACAGACTTTAATCTCTTCTTTCTGTGTCTCAGTTCATCCAGTCATAAAATAGAGTGACCATTTTATGCCTTTAAACGTTTTAAGTGTTTAATTTCCATTTGTATGGGGACAAAATATTACAGACAAAATATTACATATTGTATGGGGACAAAATATTTATGAAATACAGATGACTGCTTTAGCTCCATTCCAAGAAAATATCTGATAACATTATTCTCTTTCTGAGCTCTGAAATGTGACTTTCTTGTGTTGACAGAGTATACCAAAAAATTACAGTCAAGTACAGACAAAAGGGTAAAAATATTACAAAGATTCGTACTTGTGCAGAGATTGTGACATACTGGAAAAACACAAGTAAAGGATGAGAACCATTTGAAAGCAGCCTCAGAAGGTCCTTTATTAACTGAATCTCATCACAATTCTTAGTTATCTTTTAAAAAAAATTTTTTTTAATATTGGTGGCAGAAAATTGGCTAGGACAGGATGCGAGAGGTGTGAATGAGAAGAAGAAAAAAGTACACTATGTTTATATGAGTGTCAATACACCTACCATAACCCAAAGGATGGCACATCTTTGCCAGGACAACAGCTAAGTGCAGAAACAGATAGTTTCAAGAAGCAGACACAGAGTATCTCAGTTTTTCTCTTACTCTACAAAGCTTACTAGGCAGAGTGGAGTGTATACATATGTATAGAACTGGAAGAGATCGTAAGATTATTAGAACAGGCAGGGGAATTTCCTTCACTCGTATCCTTCCACATGGAGGATAAAATTTCTGCTTGTGCTGATTCTCTTCCAGAGGGAAAAGGTTTAATGAGAACATTCGTAGCAGTTTCCACTCATTCTAGATTTTCTCACAAAAAGAAAGGAACCAATCAGAATTATTCCCAAGACTGTAAGTACTAGGTTAGGTTTCACCGAAAGTGGAAATGAAACTGGCAGCTTCCTCTTCCACTTCCTGTGCCCTAATTCACTAAATTCTCTTCCATTTTCTCACTCACAATGGTAGGTATACAGCGGGACAGATCTGCCTACGCTATTGCGACTAGGGAAGTGAGGCAGACCTGCTGCACCATCCACCTGACTCTGAAGACCTGCTCATCACTCCTTCTATCAGCCAACAGAGGACACAAGTCCTAAGGTTAGAGCTGGCTAAGAGCTGAAAGACCTCACTCAAGACTAAGCCACATGATCCACTGGGTGCTTGCCTACATATTAAAGCAGTTTTGTTTTCCAGCTTGGCTACTGATTTTATGGTATCATCCACTGTTAAGAACCCTTGAAGGAAATAAAGCTGAGTGGTATCATGAAGGTCTGAGTCTAGAAGTGGCTCTATTTTCAGACAGTATCTGAGGTCCAGAGCAGAAGAGCAACCTTCCCAAAGTCTAGTATAGTTGGGCCCAGAACTCAGTAATTTTCCTTCCCTAGCACGCACTCAAAAAACAAACAACCACTAGTAAATCTGTATCTGCCTAATTTAAGATTAATGTCACCTGCTTTCTCATCAGTAGTTTCCAAGGAAGGGAAAAATCCGTCTATTTCAATAGCAGCAGTTTACTCAAATATCATAGGAGTCCCAATTAGCAAGCAGAAGTTACTCCAGCTTGCAGAAATGGAAACTATTTCAAAGCCATTTTTTAAAAAAATGTGGACTAAAGCTAATCAGTATCTCCAGCCTTCTTCAAACAAAAACCTACACAGCATACTCGGGCATACCCACGTGCTCTTCTGGCACTCCCCACCCCACCCCATTTCACTTGCTCAATTTGTTCCTACTTCTTGTCTCTTTCTTAATCTTACTTTTTCTTTTCTAGTCTCCAATGTCTTAGTCTTACTGTTTCTCTTCTAGTCAGTTTCTGAAAATATCAACTTCTGTATTTCTCATTTATCTCTTAAAATGTACTATAATCTCATTATTTTCATCATTCTACCAAGAACGGCCTTAACAAAGTCATCCATCACTTACATGCCCAAGCCAATGACCTTTTGGTAACCATCATCCTAACTAGACTATTCCTCAGTATTTTTCACTGCTATTCATTAGAGACAAAAATCATAGGCAAAAGCATAGTTTCTGAGGAAGATATCTTGGTTCTAGACATTCAACTTTGGATTACATACAAGACACACAAACAAGAAATTCGTAAGATAACTGTAAGTTATCTATTCATACCATAAAAATGTAAAGGTTGAGAGTACATGTCAAGAAGAACATACAAGAGAGACTGCTGAGAACAGAACTCTAGAGCAGGTATAGAAAAGAAAGAACAGTGGAAAAAGCACTCTGAGCTTTAAAAGGAACATGAGGAATGAGCAGTACTCAAGGAACTTTTCTGTAAAGGAATGAATTTAAAATTCATTATGAAATCCTTAATGAACAGATTATGAGCTTCTTGAGGACAGAGTTTGTCTTTTATCTAGCAGGAATCAAAAGAGCCACTGACAAACTGAATCCCCCCTATAATAATATGAAACAAGCATAAGCAACAGTTTTCTCCTAATTTACTATTAATTCTACTTTACCTTATAGTTGTGCCATAGCTGCTTCAACCTTTTCAACTAATTAATGAAATAGGGTTTATTTTTGAAGACAGTTTAAAGTGCCTTTCAAGTATTATAAAACTTATGATTGAAGAGTACTCAAATTCTTAAAAAGCTTTAAATTCTGTTTCCTGAAGAGTATAATTTACTCTAAAATCATTCTGAAGTCAATTATACATGCTGATACAGTTATTTCGTTGCTCTCATACTTTTTTCACCAGAAAAAAAATTGTAAACAAAGAGTCAATTACTAGGCACCCCCTAGTGGCAATAAAATTTAAGATTTTTGTTTAGTTTGGTTTAGTTTTTTTGAGACAGGGTCTCACTATGTAGTTTAGGCTGGCCTTGAACTCACCAGGTGGCCTCAAATTCACAGCAATTCTCTTGCCTCAGCCTCCTGAATGTTGGAATTACAGGCATTTACCACCAGGTCCAGCAAGTCTGTTTGTTTTTTTTTTTTTTAGGACACAGTTGAAGTTATAGTTTTCTATATAATTTTCAACAAAACTTGAGAAGATGGTTAATCAGTAAACAATTTAGGAGTATGTTACTTTATATCAGTTTTATTAAATTATTTATAACATACTGGAAGTGAATTCATACACTTCCATAAATATTCTTAAAAATTAAAATAAGCAATATAAGAAAATGTCCTTCAAAGAGTATATGATGATAAATTATAAAATTTTTAAAAATAAAATCTCATTTGAGAGGACAGCCTCCAAAAAACAGCTGCCTTTGGGACACAGCTCTGTATATTCCGGCAGTTGTCAGAAAGCTATAGTAGATGGAGCACAGTCTTCTGAGTCAGAAGCATTTCCTATTACCGCAACCAATCTAGACAAATTTGCTAAGCATTTCAACTTTCTCAACTATTCTAAAAGCTTCATTTTTCTTATCTATCAAATAAAGGCAATACATAGGCCTGTATCGTTACGGAGATGTTACAAGAATCAAGGAATTACTATATTGAAGAAGAAGGAATTACTATATTACCATAAATAAATCATTTTAATTGTGCTTTGTAATTTGTGCTTTCACATATAATATACTAGAGTTTACTGGATTTTATAACTAACCTGGAAATGGAAGTGATGCTTCCCATTTTATAAATAAAAAATCTAAGGCCCCAGCCATACTCTGACTAGAATCCAGGATCTTTATCATTAGAGTTTGACGTACTTTGTTGGGAGAGATATTACTTTCCTAATTTCATTGTAATACATTTTTTAGAGGCGATATATATAATTATCAAACCAACAAACTAAATAAAATATCCTGGGTTTTAAAAAATTTTAACATGTCAGCTCTGAGATGAAGAGAGACAGAGACAGTATGTACACAAACTTTCCTACTTTTCTCTTATCAATTTTAGAACTGTTCTATTCATATGCCAATTCCCACAAACCAGAATCACGTTTTATTTTCTCCTTTTAAGATTATAAATTAGGTAACAAATTACAAATAAAATTGCTAAGAATTCACCAATTATAATAAGATTCTGAAAAAACAAACTAATTTGATTCAATATGGAGACTAATACAGAGCAAGAGTATTAGTGAATTATAATGTTATATGCTACATAACTAGGAAACTTTTTTGGTACTCCACTATTAGTTTAAGAATTCTAGAGTTATTCTTATTTGATGAAACACCAAATAAATTGACAAATCACAAGTTAAAAACAATTATCACCATTAGCGTTTAAGTTTCTACATGACCCTTTGAAAAAATTGTTTCCATAAGATCTAGGGACATAGTTTAGCAGCAGAGCACTGGCCTAACATGCACAAGGCCCAGAGTTCAATCCCAGCATCAATCAATCAAGTTGTTTCCACAAAATAAGCACTGAAGATGTGTGTTATAAAAAGTAATATTTATTTTTACAAAAAGATATAGTAGATAAACATACAACAAAAATACCCTGACACTTAGTTAAGATTTTCAGAAAATGTGCACTAACATCAACTTTTATAATACCAGCAATCTCCTCAGGCCCTCCTCACCCTGCATCTTCTGTTTGACTTTTAATTTTTCTCTTTCTTATTGCTCCAAAACAAGGAACAGTGTTATTACAATTTGGTAAAAAAAATCTACAAAGCCAAGTAGAGGCTTCTTCACATATCTTTCTTTAATTTCTCATTCTCTGCTAAACACTGCTAAACACAGAAGATAGAGAGCAATACAAAAACTTTTTAAAGTTTTAAGACAAAACAAACTACTAACAGACTGTCAAATACAATTATGTCAGATTTAACTTTTCATTTTAGGATTTCTACTATGGTAAAAACATGTAAAAACTTTTTTCTGCTACCTACTAAAAAATTGAAGTATTTTGATTAGTATTGGGGAAAAGAGCTTAGGAGCAAAGTTTCGGGATACAAATATCTGCTTAAAAATAAAACAAAAACACCAACTGTATTAAGAGAAAAATAGGTATAAAGCTGTGAAAATCAAAAATCAACTTACACATAGTTCTAAAATAATACTGTACAAAAAGATAACCCAAAATTATGCTATCACTAGCATAATCAATCAGTATACATCATTTGCCTCATCTAGCAATAATTAACTTAAAATACAATTAAATATCAAAGTCAGCCAGACACAGTTATGTATCCATAAACCAAGCTACTCAAAAGCCTGAGGCAGAAGGACTGCAAGCTTGAGGCCAGCATGAGCAATGTAGAGAGATCCTGCATCAAACATAAAATTAAAACATTTTTAAAGGGTGAACGGGTATAGCTCAGTGTTCCCTGGGTTCAATATCTAACACCACAAAATAAAATGAAATCATTTGATTATTCTATAAATACAGTGAGACCCACTGTGAAAACTGAAACAGTGAGCATCTTTATTCCAAATAGAAAAAATGTTTTCCTCCCTAGTGCTAGGGATTGAACCCAAGCTTTGCACAGGCTAGGCAAGCCCTCTACGACCAAGCCATGCCCCCAGCTAAGAGAAAAGCTTTATAAAAACTTTATGTTACTGTTATTCCACAAGGCTCACTGAAATTTTCCCCAGAGGTATGCCTTCTTTAGCAATGAGAAGCTGGGGTTCCATTTATTCTTTATCTTACGTCTTACCTCTAAGCCTTCCCCTCGAATCCAAGAGCCATTTTGAGAATTTTTAACATACTATTAGCATTTTGGTAGACTGTCTTTGGATAAGAAGATTCCACCACTAAAACAGCAAATTAAGCCAGGCATGGTGGCACAATCTTATAATCCCAGCACTCAGGAGGCTGAAGTAGGAGAACTGTTGTGAGTTTGAGGCCAGTTTGAGCTACATAAGTGACTTTAAGGCCAGTATGCACTACACAGTGAGACCCTGTCTCAAAACAAATAAACAAACAAAAAAACCCACTACCACAACAAATTATTGTTGAATTGTTATTCAACAAATTATTCAGAGCCAATGGTTTGAAAACTGATGTACTTAAAAGTTTCTGGTAAGTTAAGCCTTGCATGAGATTTTTATCTAATTTTGATGTTTATATACAGTTTAAAGCAAAAAACTTTTCATTTCAGAATCCCAGAAAATACAAACACCTTACCCAGCATGACTAGATGATGAAGGTGGTGGCAAATCTGGTGTAAGAACATAAAGACTGTTGTTTTTTGGCAAGTGTAGCGATTTTAAGACCGTCTGAAAAAGAAAAATAAAAAATTAATTTTTAATAGTTCTTGAAAAATTGGTAAATTTGTAGCTTCATTTTTCATTGTTTTGTAATTTCCTAACTGCAGAAGAATTTCCTAAATGCAGAAAAATTGCTGAATCCAAATAACCTTGCTTTACATTTATATATTACACATTAGTACAAATGTGAATATTAAAATAAAATATTATTTCTTTAGCTCAAGAAGAGATACAAGTAGACAACACAATTGGGAATCATTAATTTCTTCACTAAAGAAGTGTATTCTTGGGAGTAACAGGTGCTTTATTCCCGAAGATTACAGTAAAATTAAGCAATACAAGTTTTTAGGAGTCATTACAGCTAGAAAACATCACAGAAAGAATGGCTAGCCTATCGTTTCATTGATGAGCAGCTGCAGCCTGAGAGGCTACATAACTTAGGGTATCTAACCCAAGGTTTCCAGAAAGCTTTACTTTAAATATCTTTTCTGTTAAAATTCTGTTTATCATAAACTACCCTTAGGTTATGTCTGACATTCCGTTTGATAACTACACCCAAATTTACTAAATTTCTTTGCCATAAAACTCATACACATTTCCAGCTCTCAAACCGATAGTAAACACTTCTCCAGGTACTTTTTCAGACAGCAATACATATTAGCAAATAGAGTGTGCATCTTCACACTGTAACTCAGGAGATACCCCCTTCAACTGATTGTTTGCTTTTTTCAAAGCACTATGGATGAAGCCTAGGGCCTCACATTGAGCTACACCCACAGCATTTGTTTGAGGGGAGGAGAGCTCAGGGGCTCCCTAAATCATCCATGCTGGGTTTGAACAAAGAATCCTCCCATCTCAGCTTCAGAGTGCTGGGACTATAGGCACGTGCTACCACACCCACCTTCAAGAGATATTTATTTTCTACTTGGTTTTTTTTGAGACAGGCTGGTCTCAAGCTTGCAGTGATCCTCCTACTTCAGCCTGCTCCAGTACTGGGATTATAGATAGCTGCTGCCACTCCCAGCTTAAAGCTTACATTTTAGTAAGAATAAGCAAAGTAAATAACCCATGTAGTTGAATATCAGAAGTTTGTTTTTTTTTTTTTTTTTTTTTTTCTCTTCCATTTAAGGAGGAAGCAGGGTAAAGAATATGAGGTAGGGAAACTTTGTAACTTTAAAATGAGTAATCAGGGTAGGTCTCAAGAATGTGACATCTGAGCAGACTTGAATGGTAGGAAGGAAGCAAAGCATGGTAATACAGACAAAGATGATTTAGGGCAAAGGAAAACAGTCAGTACAACATGTTTAGGAACAAGAAGCAATCTCATGTAAACAGAGCCAAGTAAGTACGGGTAGGGGATGGGTGACAAAGATAACATCCATGGTGGTGACAGAAAATGTACTGAGGCATTAAAGGTTTTTAACTCTGGACAAAAGCTCTTGGAGTAACAAGACTGGATTCATGTTTCCAAAGAACCACAATGACAGCACTATTGAAAATGGATGGGAAAGGGATTAACAGAGGAAGGCAGGACACGGCAGGTCAATGAAATCTAAATGAAGCTGTGGTAGCTTAGGCCAGTAAAAGAATAAAGAATGTGAGTGTGATGGCTAATAGAAGTGGTGCAAAGTAACTGAATTCTGGATAAATTTTGAAGATAGCCCCAGACCGATTTCCTGAAAAAGGAAAAAAACAAAACTATATGTGGGAGAAAGGTATCAATAATGATCCTGAAGGTTAGACATAATAACTAGAAAGATAAGGCTGCCATCAACTGATATTGGGAAGGCTGGAGATGAAGACTTTCATTTTAGAAATGTTAAATGTGAAATGTTTATTAGACATTCAACTGGAGAAGATGAATAAATAACAGGATACAGAAACCTGCAATTCAGGAAGCAGGTTTAGGAAGCAGGTGTAAATAACAGATGTACAGCTTAGAGCACATATAGATGTCACTGACAGACTTGAAACTAGACAAGATTACACTGAATTTAGTAATACGGTGAAGAACACTAGCGCATTTCTGCTCTAATCAGGTTCCAAAGAAATAGGTAGGCAGGAATTGGAGATGACAAATAAAACCAACTCTTTAGGAGGTTTGTTATCCAGGGGTCTATAGAAATGGAATCATGCCTAGAAGGGGGTAGGGAATCAAAATTTTCCTCTCAAATGAAAGAAACAGCACTGTGTTTCAATGATAACAATCAGCAGATTGTTAAGTAAAGTAAACGCTGATATAGGACAGGGAAGAATTAGTATGAAGTCCTTGACGAGACAGAGGACATGCAGAATATAATCTAAGGCAAAAGTGAGGTCTCACTTTAGGTGCTTCAGTAACACAAGAAAAAATAGAATATATGGGTAAAATGCAAAGAGAGATTTGGAGTTTGTGGAAATTCTTTTGTGATTACCTCTGTCAGTGAAATCAAACAGGAAAGAGCACAGTTATCAGCTAGAGAATGAAGAAGTGGGATTTTGAAAGTCTGAGGAGAGAATAACTATTTAGGAGAATACAGATAAACCAGAAAGATACACTAAAACCACCTAGTAACAGTAAGAGGTTCTCTGAAGATCATGGTCATAAATTTAAAGATGTACCAATCAGCATGATTTTGTTTGTCTCACTACATTCTGTTATAAGGTGCAGAACAGAGTTGAGATTAACTCAGATAAGGAAGCTGGAAGTTATACATAAGACAGTGATTATAGTAACAGGTGATGAAACCTAACCTACTGTAAGGCAAGGAAGATGTCATAATAATGATCATGAAAAGAAGACAGAAACAATAAACTGGAGGTATGAGTTGGGCCCCCAAATTTTAGAACATTAAAAGAAATGAGCCAAAAAGATGAGAAGTTAAAAAGAGTTTGTATTAAGATGGGAGCTGTCATTATTAATAAATGATAAGACTATGGGTCTGATCTTTGGAAGGGAGTTACTGAAGTAATTAACATGCTGAAGTACCGGAAGAATCACTTACAAAGATATTAAAATTATTAAGAGATCAATTGCAAACGAGAAAATACAAGCCTTTAGCAAATGAGGGGCAATAACTTCAGTAAGTAGGTGATATACTCTAACATTAAATTCCAAGCTGAAGGAATTTTAGAGAAAGATAAATACAGGTCTAGAAGTAGAAATGAGGAAAAGTAAGGATATATATTTTGCCACTTATTCCAGTGACACGAGGGCTGCTGGAAATACATAAACTAACAATAAGAAGGGTACAGAGAAATGATGTCCTTAGGAAGACTGATTTCAGTCAGTAAAAGATAGCAAACTCAAAAGTTTGATGATAGAAGTAATATTGCTAAATGATGAATTACTTCAATAAGTAAAAGGTTAAAGGTACTGTACAAGAAAAACTTTAAAGATGTACAGTCTGTAATGACTGAGTGAGGGGCAACCTGGAAACTGAACTACTTAGACCGGTTGGCAAAATATGAAACTAGTTCTGATTGAATCAAACCAAATAATAATGGAAGACTAAAGGCGCTAGAAAGGAAGGAATAGATGTTTGGGATCCTTCTTAACCCTGAAGATGGGGGTATAAACTATTAGGGAATGGTGATCTTACTCAAACAGGGAATATGAGGAACTTCCTACTCTTGACCTCTCTATGAAAGGGTGCATCCTACCGATCACACAGTCTTACTTCAACGGCATGGGCCTGGCTATGAACTCATATTCTGCTCACATATTAAATAAAAAGAAATACCATTAAAAGTTACAGTACACTTCAATAGTTTTTATTCTACTCTATTTCTTTCTCCTTTTTTTTAAAATGCTGCCTACACCCCTCTGGGATGGCAGGGCCTGCTAGAGGAGTACAAGTCCACACTCAGCACTTCCTCCCCCTGTCGGGACAGCGGGGACTACAAGAGGTCAGTCCCCGCTCTGTGCTTCCTCCATGGTCTCAGGAAGACTAGGTCTTTGAGAGGAATGTAAGGACACTTGCCTTTCTCGAGTAGACTGACAGGAACCCCAACACCTGAGACTCAGGACAACAACCCGTTCCCAGGTGCATGGAGCACACACACACCTTTGGAGGGCAGAGTAACTGGTGAGACCAGCAGTGTGAAGTGTCTGAAGCAGCAGGGAGGAGCCAGTGGTTGGACTCCAGAAAACTCCACCAGCAGAAGTCGAGTGTCAGACCCCACATCCAGAGGCCAAGATCAGCTCCATATCCAACACATTTCTGGGATCAAATATGGACACTATCACAGAACTGTAAACACCAGAGGTATTTTACTGCTTTCATTTTCCCGTGTTTGTCTGATTGGCTCTCCCTCGCCTGTCTGGTTGGATTCATCTTGTTTTCTTTTGTATTCGGTAGTTATATTTGTATTTGTAGTTTTTTTCTTTACCTTTTGTTCTTGCCTCTCTTTCTCTCATCTCCTTTTTCTTGCTTCTCTCCTGTTCATTTTCATTCTTTCATTTTTCCCTTAATTTTTCCAATTTTTAGGTTTCTTACTTTTTTTCATTCTCTTCAATAGACCCATTTTCCCTCTTTCCTCAACTACTTCTTGAATTCAACCTTTTAAGTGAATAAACATTGTCTCTGCCCTTTCTGACTACTCCTTTGTACTCTATTTTATGCTTTCCCTCCTGTGTACTCCAGTTTCCCAAAGTTTGGGTGATCACACTTTAATACCCAGCCCCGGCTCTACTATATTTTATCTCACTTTTCACTGTAGCCCATCTCATAACCATCTTAAACCCCTGCTCCCAACAAAAGGGTAAAATGACCCGATTAAGGGGAAAATCACTGCATATAAGTACACAGTATATGTCTGATTTTGTTACATAATTTTAGAGTTTACTTCTGTGGACAGAGGTAACAGCCTAATGGTTACCATAGATTATTGTTATTACTAACTATACTACTTTAGTCAGGATGTCATACATGTTATAAACAGGTTTTTACCTCTGTATGATAACACTGTGACTGTATAAAGTCATAATTACCACCACACCCAGTACCAAAGGACTGGGAGCTGAGTCAAATGGTAATCTTGCATCCTTTACAAATTGGGAAGCTAAGGCCTTGGGATAGCTATAAGAAACTACCTACATCTAAAAGGCATTCCTGAAGAACAGACATCCAGTAGGGAAACCTAAATACTAGTGGTAGAGCTAAATATCATAGGAAATTGGCAGGTAACAAAACAGAAAACAAAATATACAGAAAATAGAAAATGACAAGATGCAGAAGCAAAATGCAACCCCAGGCCCCCAGCCCACCCAGGACAGGCCCAGAACTCAAGGAGACAGATGAAACTGGAAATCGAACACTGGAACTCTCGGAATTTACAGCAAGAGAAGTGAAAAGACACATGGGAAAGGCTGTAGAGAAAATAATGTCTCGGGTATAGAAAGAAAGGATGCTTAAAATAAAAGATATTAGAGAAGACACAGATAAAAGAATAGATTAGCAAAGAAAAATGATGGAAACAAGTAATTCCCAGCATAGGAAAGAAATAGAATCCATGAAATAGATCCAAACAGAAATCCAAGAGATTAAAACCTCCACTGAAAGTATATGCAACAGGTTGAACAAGGTGAGGATAGGATTTCATATCTTAAACACAGAATTATAGACAGAGATAATGAAACCAAAGATATCTTAAAGGTTAGCAAGAGATCATGAAAAATCAATCCAGCAGCTACAAAACAAAGCAAAGAAGAATAATGTAAGATTTATTGGGGTCAATGAGAAAGCTAGAGATAGCATAAATGACATTTAAAAAATCGTAAGAGAAATAATAGCAGAAAACTTCCAAAGAATTGAAAAAGAATTTGACATACAATTAAATGAACCATTTAAAACTCCAAACATTCATGACCAAAATAAAACTACACCAAGACATATAATAATCAAGATTATAGAAATTCAGCACAAAAACAATATTAAAAGCTGTTAGAGAAAAGAAACAGATCACTTATAAAGGAAATCCCATCAGAATCACAGCAAACTTATCACCACAAATCCTCAAGTCAAGAAGGGCATGGAGTAAAGTACTTCAAATCCTGAAAGAAAACAACTTCCAGCCCAGATTGATGTACTCTACCCAACTATCTTTCAAAATTAATGAAGAAATAACATACTTCCATGAGAAAGAACAACTGAAGAGATTTATGAACACCAAACCAATGCTACAAAGAGTGTAACAGATATTACAGACAGAGATAAAAATGACCACAATTCCAAGAACAACAGCACAAAGAAATTACCAGGTAGGGCAAGCAATTAAACAGAGGGGAACAGCAGGGAACCAACAGCAAGAAAATACCATGACCAAGATAAACCAATACATTCCAGTTATAACCATCAATGTAAATGGCTTCAATCCACTAATCAAAAGAAGCAGACTTCTGATGTGGCTCAAAAAACAAGCTCCAACAATATGCTATATGCAAGAAACACATTCAACACAAAAAGAAATTCATAGACCAAAAATCAAAGGATGGTAGTAAATGACCTCCCATGTAACAAGAACCCAGAAAAAAGCAGGAGCAGCTATTCTTTTCACAGACAATGTCAACTTCAAGCCAAGAACTATCAAAAGGAATAAAGAAGGTCACTATATACTTATTAGGGCGAAACTTCAAGAAGAGATAATGATCATAAATACATATGCACCAAATACAGGAGCACCCAACTATATAAGGCAATTATTAGTAGAAATGAAAAATCAAATAAGCAATAACAAAATTGTAGTGAGACACTTCAATACTCCATTGTCACAAAGAGATAGGTAAACTAGACAAAAAATCAGCAAAGAAGCTGAGTGTGGTTGTGCATGCCTGTAACCTCAGCACTGGGGAGGCTGAGGGAAGAGGATCATTGGGAGCACAAGGCCAGCCTGAGCTACAAGTGAGCTCAAGGTCAGTCTCAACTGCATATTGAGACCCTGTCTCAAAAGACCAAAAAAAAAAAAAAGAAAAAAAAAGAAAATCAGCAAAGAAATAACAGAGCTGAACTGAACCTGTGACCCAATGGACTTAGTAGATGTTTTCAGACTTTTCCACCCAACAACATCAGAATACACATTCTTCTCAGGTGCACATAGAATGTTCTCTAAAATAGAACACATACTAGACCACAGAACATGCTTAAGTAAATGCAAAGGATTTGAAATTATCCCATGAATAATATCTGACCATAGTGCAATGAAATTAGAAATTAATGGCAAAAGAAACTGTGAAAACTCCATAAATACATGGAAATTAAATAAAACCCTCCTAAACAACCAGTAGGTCACACATTAAAGGAAGAAAATAAACAATATCTACAACTAAATGAGAATGTAGACACAACATACCAGGAACTATGGAATGCAATGAAAGCAGTCTTAACAGGGAAATTTATAGCAGTGAATTCTCACATCAGGAAAACAGAAAACACACACAAACACAAAAATCTAATGTTACATGTCAAGCTTCTAGAAGAGGTGCAATACAAACCCAAAGCACATAGAAGGGAGGAAATTATAAAGATCAGAGCAGAAATTAACACAACGGAAACCAAGAAAACAATACAAAGTATTAATAAATCAAAGAGTTGGTTCTTTGAAAAAATAAAGAAAATTGATAAACCCTTAGCCAACCTTATCAAAAAAAGAAAAGACTCAAATTCATGCACGGAGGAATGATAAGGGTGAGGTCACTACAGATCCTGTGGAAATTGACAAGGTCATCAATACCTACTTCAAAAATTTTTACTCTCATAGGATGGAAAACATAGAAGAAATGGACAGATTCCTAGATACATATGAATTACCAAAGCTGAATCAAGAAGATACAGAAATTCTGAATAACCCATATCAGTCAATGAAATTGAAAATGTAGTCAAAAACTTACCAACAAAGAAAACCCCAGTGATGGATTCACTGCTGAATTCTACAAGAAATTTAGAGAAGATCTAATGCCAATACTCTGTAAACTCTTTAATGAAATTGAAAAGGAAGCAATACTCCCTAACCCTTTCCTGGAGGCAAATATTATCCTGATACCCAAACCAGAGAAAGATACAACCAACAAAGAGAACCACAGGTAAATCTCCTAATGAACACAGATACACAAAAACTCAATTAAGATATGAGCAAACAGAATTCAATAAATCATCAAGAAGATTATATACCATGGTGAGGTGGGATTTATCCTAGGAATTCAGGGATGGCTCAACATATGAAAATCAGTAAATGTAATCACCATATCAACAGAGCCAGAGACAAAAATCACATGATCACCTCAGTAAATGCAGAAAAAACTTTTGATAAAGTCCACCACTAGGTCATGATAAAAACTCTACAGAAAATTGGAATAGACTGTCTCTATCTCAATCTGATAAAAGCCATCTATGACAAACCAACAGACAACATCATACTAAATGCATAAAAACCGAAAGCTTTCACTCTAAAATCTGGAACAAGACAAGCATCTCCACTATCCATTCCCTTTCAACACAGTTCTGGAAGCACCAGCCAGAGCAATTAGATAAGAGAGAAAAACAAAAGGAATAAGGGTAGGAAAGGAAAAAATGAAGTTATCATTGTTCACAGAGCACATGATACTCTACACAGAAGACCCCCAAAACTCCATCAAAAGACTCCTAGAGTTAATAACCAAATTCAGTTGCACAGCTGGATACAAAGTTAATACTCAAAAATCAGTAGCATTCTTGTATACAAACAACAAACTTATTAAGATAGAAATTAGGGAAACCACACCTTTTTTTTTTTTGTGGTACTGGGGATCGAACTCAGGATCCTGCGCTTGCTAGGCAAGCGCTTATTCCACTGAGCTATATCCCCAGCCCCAAAACCACACCTTTCACAATAGCATCTAAGAAAATGAAATACTTAGAAATCAATATAACAGAAGAACTAGAAGATCTATACAGTGAAAGTTCTAGTACTCTGAAAAAAGAGATCAAAGAGGGTTTCAGATAATGGAAAGATATTCTTGCTCAAGAATAGGAGGAACTAACATGGTGAAAATGGCCACACTGCCAAAATTGTTGCACATATTCAATGCAATCTCAATCAAAATACCATTAGCATACCTCATACAACAAGTGAAAACACTGCTAAAAATCAACTGGAACCAGAAGAGATCTAGAATAGCAAAGGCAATCCTGGGCAACAAAGACAAGTCAGGAGGCATCACAATCCCTGACTTGAAATTATACTAGAAAGCTACTGTGATAAAATCAGCATGGTACTGATAAAAGCATAGACCTGAGGATCAGTGGAACAGATTAGAAGATGTGGACACAACTACAAACACACTCAGCAACCTTATCTTTGACAAAGGGGCCAAATATGTTCCCCTGGAAGAAAGACAGTCTCTTTAATAAATGGTGCTGGAAAAACTGGCTCTCCATATTCAAAGACTAAAATCCGACCCATGTCTATCACCGTGCACTAACGTCAAAATGGATCAAAGATTTAAATATTAAATCAGAAACACTAAATCTACTAGAAGGGAAAATAGGTCGAAATCTTGAAGACATAGGGGTAGGCACAGTCTTCACGAACAAAATCTAAACTGCACTGGGACACACTTCAAATAATCAACAACTGGGATCTCCTCCTATGAAAAAGGTTTTATACTTCAAAAGAAATCACCGATAGTTTAAAAGACAACCCACAGAGTGGGAGAACAAGTTAGCTAACTGTCCCTCAGACAAAGGACTTATATCTAGAACATATAAAGAATTGAAAAAGCTCAGACCCCCTCTCACAAAATTCAAAGACCCAAGCCAAAAATGGACATCTGAAATTAACACACTTCTCAGGTGAAGAAATACAAATCACAAATAAATACATAAAAAATGTTCAACATCACTGGTCATTTGAGAGATGCGAAATCAAACAATGCCGAGATTCCCTCTCACCCCAGTAAGAATGGCTGCGAGAGAGAGAGAGAGAGAGAGAGAGAGAGAGAAATCAGTCTGCAGAGTTGTGAAAAAATTAAGATTAGAAGTCCTGTGACCCAGCTAGCCCCTTCTAGATATTTTCCCAGAAGAATTAAAAACATCATATCACAGTGATATATGCGCATTCTTGTTTATAGCAGCACAGTTTATCACAACAAAATCTGGAAACAACCCAAATGCCCATGAGCTGAGCAGTAGATTAAAAAAGATGTGGTATTTCTATACAATGGAGTATTACTCAGCTATAAAGATAAACTTGAGGCTTTTATAGGTAAATAGATGCAACTCGAGACCATACTCATAAGTGAAACAAATCAGACCCACATATGTAAACACCGTATTATCTCCCTAGCATAAGAACATGAAATCAACAACGAAATCTGAAAGGTACAAAAGATATTGTGAAAGAGAAAGAAACTGCTCAATAGGAAGCAAAAACTGGGGTGAGAGAAAGGAGAAAAGAAAGGAAAGAAAAAAATATGTATGTATATATACAGAAGATAGCTAAGATAATTGTACTAATTTTTCTTGGCTTATTGAAAAGAACAGTTAATGTTTAATTGCTTGATCAATCTTGCATACCTAAATCTAGTAATCTGAGCAATTACTATGAAGATAAAAATAAGTAATACAACAACCACTGTTGATTTCCTATCATCTTATTTTGAAATTCTAAATCATTTTTAAAGTTTTTGTGTTGTTTTGTTTTTGTCTTTGTTATTTTGTTCTTGTTCTTTTCTCTTTAAAATAAAAAAATAAATAAAATGCTGCCTATAAACAGATGAGTTAACTTCATAATTTATCAAGTGGTTATGGTCCATGAAAAAGCACATGGTATCAAGTAATTCACAATCTACCAGGAGACACTTAATACCTGAAATTTTATGCCAAATACTCAATGCCCTTTTGAAAGTGATGAATTATCTCTACCAGGTTAGCACACAAACAAAACATACACATACAACAGGAAAGTTATTTATTGTTTACTTTGTGGATTATATATAAATGCTTAATTAGTTTTAGTAGTTGATCACAGGTCATTATTGTCCTTCCATTGTATCTCTTCTGTTGTATCTGTTATATCACTATCCAACCATTTTAAATTTACCCCCATTAAGCCACATTAGCATGATAAAAACACCTGATTTAGGACACTTATTCATATATTCATCCCATAAACATCTACCTGATGCCTTTTATGCAAAGCATTGGATATATAATGATGAAAGAAATAGACTTTATACCTCTACTAATGGTGTTGCAATGCAGAATGCTGGGATAGGAGCCAAATGAAGTACAGAGCCCTGCTAAAAGAAAGTTAACATTAAGCAAAGACTTAAAGGATGCAAAAGAGCCACCCAAGTGAAGAACTGAAGGTAATGTATTCTAGGTAGTTAAATAGCATCTGTCAGATTAAAGATGTAAAAAGCTTGAGCCTATTAAAAGATTTCTAAATGAGATACATCATGGCAGGTAAAGGTAAAAAAAGATTCAAGGTGCAATTGTGGAAGTAAGAAGAGAGTGAATAATATAATGCCTTTCAAACTCCAGTGAGTACTATGAATTTTATTTAAATACAATTAAAACTCATATTTTAACAATAAACCAATATAATTCAATTTATGTTTTTCAAAGATTGTTCTGGCTGCTGTGTGGAGAATGCACTGGAAGAATCCATGAAAGAAAGTTGAGAAAATAATAATGAAGTCATTATATTGATCCAGGCAAGATAGATCAATGGCCTAAAATACGCAATTGCAATAAAAATACTGAGAAGTGGCATATTAAGATATATTTCTGAAACAGAATCTGTAGGGCTTACCAAAGAATTAGGAGTAATGAGAAACAGGATTGTGACATCATCTTTTGGTTTAGTAGAGAGTACTGAGTGCTGCCATTTATTGAGGAAGACTGGTAGAAAAATTGCATAGAAAGGAAAACCAACAGTTCCACTTAAAGCATGTCAGGTTTGAGATGACAATAAAATATGCAAGTATAAAAGTTAATTACTAATTTGGATATGTGAATTAAGAGAAACATGAGCTGGATATATAAATGTGGAAGCAATCAGAACATTAATGACCTAGGAATGGGAGAAATTACCTAGGGAAAAGAGTACGTAGAAATAACTGAAAGTATTATTTCTTTTTTTTTTTTTTTTTTTTTTTTTGCGGTACTGGGGATCGAACTCAGGACCCTGCGCTTTGCTAGGCAAGCGCTTATTCCACCGAGCTATATCCCCAGCCCCAAGTATTATTTCTAACAAAGACTATGTTTAAATATTGGAATACCCTGCTTAAAAAACATATTCAGAGTGATAGCCTTAGCAGGAACAGTGGCACATGCCTGTTACACAAGGTACTTGGGAGGTGTAAGAGGCAGGAGGATCACACGTTGGAGGCTAGCCTGGGCAACACAGCAAGAGTCCATCTCAAAAAACAAACAACAAAGACAAGATTGATTTTCTCTTCACAAATGACTGAAAAATGCCATGGAAGGCTGGTTCATACCCACAGGTTTCTCAATAAAACAATTAATAAATAAAAGAGCTTTATAAATGTTTTCATTTTGAGGTTTTATTTCACATTCAGTTTGCTAACTACTAACATACCACATCACTAACTTGTATCTAAACTTTTAAGAATATCTCACCTAGCTGAAATTTCAGGTAATAGCTTACTGCAATACTCATAACATTTCCCTTTATCAATGGAACTCACACGTAAGTATGATTTATAAGTATAATGTATACCAGGAACCATTCACAAAAAACTGACTCAAAACCTGAAGATTACGTTTGTGCACAGTGGTAGAAATATTATTAACTGAGTAAAACTGAGAAAAGATTCAGTAATTATTTCCACCTCACACATATAAAACTTTAGAGTTAATTCATTTCTATCCCTCCTTCCCCACTATCTCTGTTGAAAAAAAAAAGGCCGGGGATATAGTGGCACAGTGCCTGCCTGGCAAGCATGAGGTCATGAGTTCAATTCCTGGTACAAAGAAAAAAAGAAGAAGTATGTAAAATATTTTATACCTGATAATGCTAGTGGGTCCCTAAGAATAACTACTACCTAAACATTGCAACACTCTGTAAGTTCTTAAAAATGTAATTTATTCCATATACCTACCATTATTCAAGTAAACAAATATTCTTACCATTTAAATTTTCCAAGATTTAAAAGTTTTCTATTATTACCTTTGTTCCATAATCAATACTGGCCATAAATGTACACACTGTGTGATTTTTTTTCAGGACAGTATAAAATTGCTCAGTAAATTATCATTCTGGGAAACTCACTGATATTCAATAGGTTTAAGAAAAAGCCAAATGCTCTCAAAAAAGTACCAAACATCTATAATATAGTTAGAAATAGGAATAACATCAAATATAGTGCTTCTATTTACTTGTCTAATTCATTTTAAACTATTACTGGTTTAGCATGAAAATGCTTTAGCTTGAGAAACATTGTAGGTACACTAAATTACTATTACCAAATATATTTCTGACATATTTAACATTAGTTAAAGCCAATTTTTATACACCATTCAATCCGCTGTGTCATGTAGTGTCTCTTATTTCTGGGCAATGAAGAAACTCACACTGTCTTCCACATCTCCAGTCTTCCAGCCTTTTAGCAGCATTGCAGACACAGGTATCTGAAGTTCATTTTCTAGGATTTGTTTAATTTCTCCTATAGAAATAAGAAGAGACCAAATATTAAATAACAAAATAATAGTCAACATTTGATCATACCAGGACTAGCATGAACATCTGACATATAGTGTACTATCACTGACAGTTGTCTGTGGAACAATTAAGTCAGTAGTTCAAACCTCAGATCTCCTCGATCAAACATGGCTGCCTCTCTAAAGAACTCAGGCTTCAACATTAATTATGATAAAAGAGCCCACAATTAATTAAGTAGTTAATTTTTCTTAAAGCATGGAGATTGCCCTGGTAATGGGAACTGAACACAGGGCCTGCACCTACTAGGCAAGTGCTCTACCACTGAGCTACATCTGGAACCCTGAAATATTTTTTTAAACAGAAAGAGATACCAAAAACCAACTGACAATACATACTTGAGTAGGCAGGAGTAGCAGGTAAAGCATAAAACTTGAGGATTAGAGTATTGGGCAAGCAGGTTTTATGATGAAACTATAGGATGAAATTTTATTTTGAAGAAATCAAATAACTTGCCTGTTCTTATTTCTGCATCTATAAAATAGAGAATAATATTACTCCTGTGTACCCATAGAGTACAAGAATAAAAGGAGATAACATATTTTAAAATATCTGAAAAAGCTAATGTACATTATCTGGAAGACAATTTAAAGTGTGAAGAGAAATGCAACAGAATGGCAGGGGAAAATCTATATTGGGTCAAATGGCCAGACAAAGCTTTGTGAAAGAACTGAAAATTAAACCTAACTTTAAGCATAGCTGGACTGTACTTAAATCAAAATGGACAATAATACCCCTATCTTTGGTGAACAAATCCCTTCATTTCTCTTGGGTAAATACCTAGAAGAAAAAGGGCCAGTATATATGATTATAATGTTATTATCTGCTAATTCTAACATTTTTGTCAGTTCTTGTTTGGTTCTGATTGTCTGTTTCTCTCCTGCATGTGTATAGCTGATACATATTGTTAAATGAATGTTTAACACCGAATTTTGTTTTTGTGGATGCTAGGTATTTTTGTATTCCTATAAACATTCTTCCTTTCTTCTTCACATTGAGCTACATCCCTCATCCTTTCTTTTAAAAAAAAAATTGAGACAGGACTTGGCTTAAATTGCCCAAGCTGGGCTTAAATTTGTGGTCTTTCTGCCTCAGCTTCCAAGAATACTGAGATTATGACAAAGGGGAATAAAAGGCCCTCACGGCCACCTCCTCAGCATGGAACTCAGTGGCTTAACTGCTCTACCCACTCTCTGTAACTTTCCAGAGACAAATCATCAAGCTGCCGCTCAGCCATCTGCATACGTCTTAGGTGTGCTGTTCACACTCAGCCAGAGTGAAGAGACACCTAAGTGGGCAGCCCATGGCCCGCCAAGGTACAGGCACTAGAGAGAGCACACTGCGACGCAGCATGAGTTTTGCAGGCAGGTGCACAGGCCGAAAACCTCAGAAGGCACTGAATGCCCATCCTGCATAGCACAGAGGTCACCAAGCCAAGACCAGCAAAAAGGGCTCCTGTCCACCACTCAGTAAGCTTGCCATACTTACAGGCGATCAGACAGAGTGCAATGAGGAAGGAGGCATCCTGCACACTTCAGAGGCCACCGAGGAAGTGCTGGAGACAAGGGCTCCCTCCTGTCTGCCACTCACTCAACTGCCAGATGCCACGTCCTGGGTACGCACACAAAAATTCTCCCCAGCAACCACCTCCCAGGCACAGCGAACATTTTCTCAACTTACCCAGCAAGAAACTTGCCCTGCAGCCTATAAAATGCCCTACCTGGTTTGCCATAAAGGAAGCATGGAGCAGAGCAGCTTCTCATTATCTACCCCATAACTGGCCAGCTCTGCTTCTCCAGACCAAATCCCTTAGCCAAGAAGAACTTCCAACTAATTTTTTTGTTTTACTTTCTGATTTTTGTTTTTATTCTGTTTTCTTTCTTTCTCTCTTTCCGCTATCTGTACTTTTTCTATAATATATATTTTTCTTATTTTCTTTTCTATTTCTCAAGCTTTTAATTTACTGTCTTATTTTTGTCTTCTCCTTTAACTTTTTATTTCATGTATTTTCCATTTTTTACATCTTTGTCTCTCGAATTTTTTTACATCACTTCTGCTTTCTTTTTTCTTGCTTTATTAATTTTTATTATTATTATTAATGGTAATGAGTATGAAGGTTATTGGTTTGTTGAATGTGTTTTTTGCTACATTGCTAAATTAGAATTCTTTATATATGGGGAGTATCACTGTGCTTTGTTGTCTTCCTTCTGAGAAGTACAGGGAGTCAAGCCTGGTACTAGAAGCATTCTAGGTGAATGCTGTTCTAGTAAGATACATGTCCAACTCAGGTGAGTGAGACTGTGCCTAACTTCAGCCACCACTTAGTCCCCCTCAAGCTCTGGCAGGTACTTCAACCTAAATAATAAAGAAACAACAGCCCCAGCCAGTGACCCTTAGCCAATGAATTGGAACCAAACAGGTACTACTAGATGAAGATTCAAGTCTCACATCTGGATTTTGTACCCTCTCGTAGCAAAGAGAGAGAAAGAATATAACTTTATAGATAGCATACCTACTAATAACTCCGGCATAGGTCATATCCATAACCTTTTAGATCACATGTGCTAATACAATTAGAGAGGTACTCACAAGGGTCCATCCCACAATACTCTGCTACTTAAAGCACACATACCTTAACTATAAGAGGGGTTCCACTCTTTAGAGATATATTTGGATCTGAGTCACATTTAGCTTCTGACACAGTATGCACTGCTTTGTGTCAACTAACACAAATACACACTGGCAAATATGTAGGAAAATGCACAGTGAGAAACCTACTTAGAACTAAACTTCACACAACAGACCAATACCTCAGAGCACATCTTCCAGGGAAACATTCCCTGTATGAAAGTCCTCACACAAAAGGGTGAGAGAATTATACCTCAACAGATAGACAAATCTCAACATAAAAACTTAAGAACTATTAAAAAGAAAATAAGGCAACATGACTGCTGCAAAAGTTAATATACTTCCACAGTAACTGCAGAGCTATCAAAGTGGGAATAATACTAAATTCAAAAGAATGATCATAAAAATGAACAATGCATTATGTACTTACACAGATGTGACAAAAATGAAATCCATTAATCTGCATAACCAATAAAGATGTAGAAAAACTGATCAGTGAACTCAAAGAAGATACATATAAACAACTGAATGAACGAGGGAAGACAACCGATGAAATGAAAGAGCATTCAATAAAAAGATTCTAGGAAAAGCTCAGTAACTCAAATTAAAACTCATGAAAGGTACATTTACCAGGCTTTATAAAGCAGAAGACAAAATTTCAGGGATTAAAGACAAAGTAGATGAATCATCACATTCAGACAGAAATAAAGGAAAAAATAAGAAATTATGAATGAAGCATGTAGAGATTCTGGAACACAACTGCAGGACCACCCATACAAGTTTTGCAATTAAAAGAAAAAAGATTATCAAGTTACAAAACGCATAGAAAATCTATTTAGTGAAATAACAGCAGAAAATTTCAAATCTTCAGGAAAATATAGACATCTGCGTACACAAAGCATTTACAACCCCAGACATGACCAATAAAGAACTTCCACTGTGTCACATTATAGCTAAAATTCAAGAGCACAGAACAAAAGAGAGAGTATTGAATGTTACAAGACAAAAACATCAAGCTTTCTCAGCAGGAAAAACTAAAAGCCACAAGGCATGTAATAATGTATTTCAAGCCTTAAAAGAAAATAACTGCCAATCTAGATAATTATGTATAACCATCAAAGCTATTTTTCAGAATTCAAAGACAAATAAAGACCCTCCAAGATAAGAAGAAACTAAAGAAATGCATGACCACAAGTCATTATTGCAGAAGACATTTAAAGGAACCCATACACAAGGGTAGACAAGCAAATAGTCATTAGGAGAGAATCATACATACTTCAGAAAAACACAAAATGACAGTAATTAATATTAACAACCCTGAATGTAAATTATCTTAATTCTCAAATTAAGAGACACAGAGTGTAGATTGTACTTAAAAAAAAAATTCACTGCTCTCAAGAAACACACATCACAGGCAGATATACACAGAATGAAAGTGAAAGAATGGAAAATGATATTCCATGCAAATAAATTTAAAAGCAAGTAGGAGTAGCTACACTCATATTTGACAAAACACAATTCCAGCCAAAATAAGTGAGGACAGACAAAGGACATTATTACACAGTAGTACAAGAACAATCCACCAAGAAGAGACATTATAAACATTTTTGCATAGAATATTGTAACACCCAATTTCATAAAACAAGTATTACTCAACATAAAGGGAAAGGCAGGTCCCAATACCAGAATAGTAAGTGACTTTAAACTAAATGGACTTAAGAGACAGCTACAGAGTTCTAGTCAACAGAAGAGAAATACAATTGCTTTTTTCACCAGGTTACAGTATCCTTTATAAAACGTATTTTGGGCCATCTATCAAGTTTTAACAAAAAAAAAAAAAAATTGCCCTACTTGCATTTTATCAAGTCATAATGGAAAGAAACTAGAAATCACTAATGAGAAAAAAACGAAACTATACAAACACATCGAGCTAGGACAGTACACGTCTGAATAATCAGTGGATCACAGCAGAAGTTGAGGCAGAAATTTTATAAATTCCTAGAATTAAATGAAAATGGAAACACAACCAATAATCTGTAGACTATAGCAAAGGCAGTTTAGAGAAGCAAAGTTTATAGCTCTAAGTGCTTACATTAAAATACCAGAGAGACCTAAAATAGGTAACTTAATGATACATCTCTTTATCTTACAAAAACAAGAACCAAACTCAAAACCAATGTAAGATATAATAAAGACTAGACCTGAAATTAATGAAAGAGACTAAAAGAATAATACAAAGATCAATGAAATGTACAGTTGGTTCTTTGAAAGGATAAACAAGATGATCAACTCTTAGCCAAACCAAATTAATAAAATCAGAAACAAAACAAAATGGATACCACTGAATTCCAGATCGTTATGGAATATTTTCAAAACGTATGTCCCAATAAACTGAAAAAATCAAAAAAGAAAATGGATAGTTTCTATATATATACAACCTAATGAAAGTGAACCGCCAGGATATAATAAACCTAAACATACCAACAGCAAACAATGAGAATGAATCTGTAGTGAGTCCCCAACAAAGAAAAGCCCAGGACCAGAGTTGCTGCTAAACTTTACCAGAACTTTAGAGGAGAATTAATACCAACGCTCCTCAAACTAATCCATGAAACAAGAACATATTAAATTAATTCCATGAAGCTAGTGATATAAAAATCAGATACTTAAAAGAAACAAAACAAAAAAACCCTACAGACTAAGATCCTTAATGAAATTAGATTCGAAAACCCTCAATATAAGATTCTAGCAAACAGAATTTAATACCACATTACAAACATCATACAACATAACAGATAAAAAGATAGTTCAACAAACACAAATCAATAAATTAAGGCACCACATAAAAAATTAAGGAGAAAAAAATCGTACAATTACCTTAAAAGTTTTCAATGAAATTCAATATTGCTTCATGATAAAAGCCCTGAAGAAACTAGGTACAAAAGAGTCTTACCTCAATATAATTCAGGCTACACATTATAACTTCACAGCCAAATCATACTAAAGAAAAACAAAGTATTTCCTCTAAAATGACTTTTCTCACTACTTTGTTTTGTAAGTAACTTTTCAATAAAAGTACTATTTTCATTAACATATAAAGGGGTTTACTATTGCTATTTATTAAGCAATAAATACTTTTTAATTGGTCAATTTTAATTCCTTAACTAAGAGGTCAAGGAATTGTTCATCTTATACACTTATGCAAAGATTACTATTTGGCCAAAGATTTGCAAGGAGCACCACTCAGAATGTTAAAGATTTTCTGCTAAGTGCTCTTTCCTCTGGTATTCCCCCTATACATTCCACTAATTTCTATTCCATAGCTCTCCTAGCTCTTTCTTCATCTTAGCAAGATTGTTAGGCTCTACTTAAGTTCTTTTCCTGAATTTGCACAGAAACTGACTCCAGGCAAAAATCAGAGGGAACTCCAGCGCTCACTTTGCTTGTTTCCTGTTTCCCAGGGATCACAAGCCAATATTGTCAGTTGTCCAATATCTACAAAGAGTTGTTTTATATATATTGTCCCATTTTCAAGTTCTTACACATGGTTGTTTATTAATATGACTAAAGCTGTTACCATAAATGTTTTTAACAATTTATCCGATAAGTTAATATGGATATTTCAAATATTGCTTTGTGTACACAACTGTCATTGCATAAATTTTTATGATGACATTTCTGTAGCCCTATCCCGTTTCAGGCACAATAAAGGAGTCATGCTCAAGCCCTAAACTCAATCCCCAGAACCACACACAAAAAAGAAAGCTGCATACAGTTTGGGCTGGGGATACAGCACTTGCCTACCATACCCTGGGTTTGATGTGCACACCACGGGGGGATATGTCACTTAGAATAAATACAAGGTACAATATTGTATCCATATTTTCTCAAGTACAATTCTTTCTCAAAAGCAAATCGCTTTTTCTTTTGTTCTATTAACATTTTCCTAATATAAGTTATTGTGGCTTGTATCTACATGTCTCCCTACTCCCTAAGCCTCATGTGCTCATAGGTAGGGATTTGGGGATGTGGCTGTATTATGGGTATGTGATAATGGGATTAAGGGTGTGTGGTACTGGATTACTCCACTAACTTGTTTAGCATAGTTGTGGGTTTAGATAATGGCACAGCCCACCCTGGGTATGGGTAGCACCACCCAAAAAGGCTTGTAGCCTGGATGAAGTTAAAAGGGAAAGGCAGGCTTGCTGCTGCCGCCACCACCTTCTGCCTACCTTCCCATGGACTGTTTCTCCTCTGGGATGCCCCTCTCTATTGCTGATTTAGACTTAGAGACAGCTCATTTTAGACTAAAACCTTTACAAACTGTAAGCTGAAATTAACCTTTCCTCCTTTAACTTATGGGTGTTGGGTATTTGTCCAGCAACAAGAAAAATAAGGCATAAACTGTTAAGTGGTTCCAATATGTTTTTACTTTAAACATTATAAGCCAATCTTCCCCATAATACTTATTTAAACAATAAACACTCCTCATCTGAGAAATTCTACAATGAGATTCTGTATCAGAAGCATTTTAGACATTTAGGGATGGAAAAGGCCCAGACCAGCCGATGTTTAAAACTGTTCTAATGTATGATTTATTCAACAAGAAGTGATTTAATGTCAAAGACTTTCAGACCATCCTTGTTTTTCCCTCTATACCATTCTGACCTCACAAATTCAAACATGCAACCCTTGCATATCTTTCTGCTCATAGATACAAGTTTATATTAAAAATCATACAATTATGAAAAGAATCATAAATATGAGAGTATAAGACATCTGATATAAAAACACTGGAAAAATTCTGCTCATTTTGCATAAAGTTACTTATACTGTACCACTGGGTCCTACAAGATTTGAAATTATTTTAAGAGAGTAGTTAGGAGCATATAAAATATTCTCATTGATGAAAGCCTATGAGATTGCTCAGGACCTAATGGTCAACTTTGTAAGGTTAAAATACAGAAGTCTTTCTTTATAAAAATTAATGTTCTTCATATTGAAAGAACTCTTAAAATTTTAAATGGAAAAGGTAATTATTTAAAATAATTTTTCAGGAAGCAAATGTTCTAGTCATTTACATAGAATGATAAAGATTATCAATTAATTTTTACTAGCAACTATATTTTCTAAGTATCTCTTTGCTTCCTACAGTGTAAAGCCCAAATAAAAACACCTTTCTGTACTCATCAGAAATTTATTCTTTCATTCTTACAACAAAGTTTATTTTAAGGTTAGTGGAAAACACAGCAAGCCAAAGTCAAAAGAGACTAGTCAGGCTTCCGGAGATTTAAATTTTCATGCCTATAAAACAAAGCAGCTAGATCAAATGCCTCTGAAGGCACTTTTCAGTCCTCATGTTTAGATTAATATCTCATGTCTATGTTAATACACCCTATGTGTAGGATACCAATCTCAGTACCTTCGAACAGCAGTCCCCACCCCTTTTGGCACCAGGGACAAGGTTCAAAAAACACAACTTTTTCATGGGTGTGTGTGTGTGTGTGTGTGTGTGTGTGTGTTGGCACATGCACGGGGTGGGGTAGGGGGTTCAGGATGATTCAAGTACACTGTATTTATTTTGTGTTTTATTATTCCTACATTGTAATATATAATGATAAAGTTATATACTCACTACAATACAGAATCAGTGGGAGCCTGACCTGGGGGTAACGGAAGAAAGAGTGATACCTGAAGTATGTTGCTTATGTCCAGTCTATACTGTAATCCTGTTTTGACTTCTGTCACTGAAGCAAAAATCTGCTTCACAAAGACAGCACCTTGGAAATGGAAGCAGGCGTTTCAGGGCTTTTGTAGCAATTTCAGGATATTCGGCCTTGACTTTAAGTCCACGGAGCTTTGAATTCATCTCAAACATACCTTTAAGGCCACTTGCATTTGTGATCTTTAGTAGTTGATCTTATTCTAGCATGGACAAAGTCAATTCACCTGGCTTATTCACAAAATGTCACAGATAACTGCCTTCCCAGTTCAGGGGTCTTTAGTGGTTGAGAAATAATGCGTAAACCCTTCTGAAAACTAAGATAGATGATCATATACCAACTGGAAGAAAGTCCTGGGTCAGTCTCTTTCAATATCTGTTAATGTTTGAAACATTTCAAAAATCCCAATTCCATAATTCCAGTTTTGCTTTGAATATAGCCACTTTATTTGCTGACTTGACCACAACTCACTCTCCCCTGAAGTAACACATTGAATTCACTGAGCAGGTCAAAAGTCAAACAAGTAAACAAGTTTGACAACCCATTTTGTATTACTAAAATGTCCTACTGTGGTGACTTTTTTCCTAAAAGAAACCTTAGGAGTAGTTCTCAAAACTCAAAAACTCTGGCTAGTACTCTGTATTATTACATACCTTTCTTTGCACGTGCCTAGTATGTACTGTACCTGACCTAAAGCCTGCCAACAGCTGTACAATTGAAATATATGAACTCATTTGCCACTATAACATCTGCCGCAATGATGTAGCTTGTCACTTGCCGCTGATAGGGTTTCGATATGTGTCTATAAGCAATTGATCTATTATGATCTCTATGTAGTCAAACTTCTAATATTAATCTCGTTCTGATGAAGGTAATTAATGGTTACATGGGCTAGGTTTTTTTAAATGTTTCTTAGTACATGTTTTCTCTACATAATGATTAGAATCATCAAGGAGTTGGTACATATATATAACATATCTTGATTATTTTTATTTCCTCTGTCCCTCCTGTCCTTCCCCTCTTACTCCATCTCTTGAACTCATTCCAATTTGCAAAGGATTTATCTCCCTATTTCCTGTTGTCTTGCATTTTGCTCTGCAATTTGTTTACATGTACTTTGGGATTTTAATATAAAACATTTAAATCTGTGTGTCTCATTAATATCATAATATTATATTCTAAAAATGCATCCAATTTCCAACAAATAACTCTAATCTTTCCTTCTTTATGCCTTAGTATTCATGTATATGTATGTGTGTGTATAGACAGATGTAGCTATGGATAGATAGATAGATAACATTTTCTTTAGAGACTCATCTCAAGACATATAAACGACTTCCAAGACTTAGTAGTGCTGCTACAAACAAGTATATGAATATATTACTGTAATATTATCTCACCTCTTTCAAGAAGTTACCTCGAAGATGAATGCCTGGGTGAAATGAAATTGTTATTTTCAGTTTTTGAAGAGTTTCCATACTGATTTCAATAGTAGTTGTATTGACTACATTTACACCATCAGTGTAGAAAGGTTTTTCTCTTGCAGCCTCTCAAGCATTTATTATTATCTGATTTCTTAAAGATAGCCATTCTTTCTAGAATAAGACAGAATCTCACTGTGGTTTTAATATGCAATTCTCTCATGGCTAAAGATGCTGAATATTTTTTCATGTATCTATAAGCCAGTTATGCCTCTTCTGAGAAATATCTACCCATTACACTTTCTCATTTTTGATTAAGTCTTTTATTTGGAGGGCCCTGACATTTTTTAGTTCTCTGAATCTTCTACATATTAGTCCTCTATCTAAGGAGTAGCTGGCAAAAAATGTTTTATTCTGTACCTTGTTTCTTCACTGTACTACTGGTTGTTCTGCAGTGAAAAAGCTCTTTCATTTGATACACCATTTGTTGATTCTTGATGTTATTACTTGTGCAACTAGAGTTCTGTTTGAAAATCCTAGCTGGGCATGGTGGCACACACCTGCAATCCCAGCACTTGGGAGGCTGAGGCTTCTAGAAGGATGGCTGTGAGTTTGAGGTCAGCTTGGGCTACACAGTGAATTCAAGGCTAGTCTGAACTACACAGTGAGACCCTGTCTCCATTAATTAATTAATTAATTAAATTTTTTTTTTTTAATTTAAGAGGCCTTACATGTATCTTTAAGAGTTTTATGTACTCCCATCTTCTCACAGATTAAATGCTTCTGTTTCAGTATCTAGGTCTTTCTTTCATTGAGATTTCCTTTGGTACATGGCGACACAGATCTAGATTATGTTTCTGTATGTGTGTAGCCAAGTTTCCCTGCACCATTTATTAAAGAGGCCATATTTCTTTCAGCATATGCTTTTGGTCTGTCAAACATCAGCTGACTTAATGTGCCTGGGTTTTTTCTGCACCGATTCACGTCTATTTTTGTGCCACTACACTGCTGTTTTTACCACTGTCCACTGTAATATAACTTGAGATCTAGGGTTCCGATGCTTTGCTCTTGTTGCTCCAGATTGCTTTTGCTATTCTGGCACCCTTCTGGTTTCATGTAAGTTTTAGGGTTGTTTTCTCTATTTCTGTGAGAAATGCTGTTAGTCTTTTTGTTGAGATTGCATTAAGTGTATATATCAGTTTGAGGTACATGGCTATTTTGACAATGTGGGCTCTGCCTATATAGGAAATGGGGTTATCTTTCCATTTTCTAATGTACTCTTTTATTTATTTTTTACATTATATAGTTTTTCTTATACAGGTCTTTCACTTGCTTTGTTAGGTTAATTTCTAAGTAATTAATTTTTCTTGAAGCATTTGGGAATGCTACTGTTTTCCTGTTTCTCAAAGCTTCATTATTGGTATACAGAAATGCTACCCAGTTTTTATGATGACTTTTGTATCCTGCTACATCACTGAGTTAATTAGTTATGAGAGTCATTTGATGAAATTATTTAGGTCTTCTATGTAAAGGATCATGTTATATGATCCTTTAATAATAAATACAATGGTACTTTGGTTCGTGAACTTAATTTGTTCCACGATTCTGGGTAAGATGGCTGTGCTCCTGTTAGTGCAGGAGCAATGACTGCAGTCATGTTTGTCAGCCACGTGGAGTTCACAAACAAAAGCAATATTTTGCCAAATGTTTCTGTTTGGGAACTGAATGTTCATCAATACAAGTTTTCTTGAACCATGGTATTACTATATAGTAGTTTGACTTCCTTTCCTATACATTTCACCTCTCAGAAATGAAATGAGATTGCATTAAACGTATGTATCAGTTAACTGCTCAGAGAAAAATTTTCAAGTACTATACTGAACAGGAGACATAATAGTGGACAATCTTGACGTATTTAGAGGAAAGGCTTTCAGTTTCCTTCATTTACTATGATGTTGGTGGTAGGTTTTTCAAAAACGGCTTTTATCAAGTTGATACAGTTCCTCTACATCCATTTTCTTCAGCATGTTTTTAAAATCATGAATGGAGGTTGAAGATTGACAAAGGCTGTTTTCCTGTATCTACTGAGACGATCATGTGATTTTTACCCTTGCTTCAGTTTATGTGATATATTATATTTACTGATTTGAGATTAAGCCTATGTGGTTATGATATATGACTTTTTAAAATGATTTACTACATTATGTTTACCAGTTTCTTGAGGATCTATGTTCACTGAAGAGACTGGCCTGTAGTTTTTCTTTTTAGGGTAGTCCTTGTATAGTTTCGGAATGAAAGTAATACTAGCCTCCAGGAATGAGTTTGGAAGTACACCTCCTCTTTCAATTTCTTTAGTGTGTGAGAAGTATTGGCATTTGATATTCCTTGAAGTTCTCGAAGAATTCACCATGAATTAGCTTCTGGGCTTTTCTTGATAAATTCTTTACTACTGCCTCAATTAATTTTATTGCCTGTTATTGGACAGTTCAGATTTTTTACCTTTTGGGTTCATTTTGGTAACCCATATGCACTCATTTTGGTAACCCATATGCACACATTTAGGAATCTATTTCTTCTAGGTTCTCTGATTTATTTTTAAAGTAGTTAAGTACTAATAATCTGGATTGTAGGGATACCTTTTGTAATTTCTAATTACATATACTGACAGTTTTCTTTCCCTGTTTTGGTAAATTGCACAAAGGGTCTATTTTGTTTATTCTTTTGAAGAACCAGCTCTAAAGACATTAATTCTTTGCAATGTTTTTATTCTCAATTTCATTCATTTCTGCTCTGATGACTGTACTTTTCAGCCTTGTACTTTCTGCATTTGGACTCTTCTTGTGTTCTAGGACCCTGAAGTACAAACATACATACATACATACATACATACATACATACATTTATTTATTTAGACTAATTTTGTTTTTCTCAAATGGGTATTCACAGTAACTTCTCTCTTAAGATAGCTTTTCCATGTCCCATACCTCTGGTAGGTTATAACTACCTTATCACTTGATTTTATATATAATTTTTTCCATGACCCATTGATTATTTGAGGCTGCATACGTTAATTTCCCTGTTTTTGTATCATTTCTGTGATTTGTTATCTTGCTGACTTCTATTTTTATTCCAATATGGAATTGATAATATGCATGGGATAATTTCTAGTCTGTTGTACCTATTTATCTGTGTTTTATGGGCTAGTATGTGGTCTGTTTTAGAGAAAATTACATGTAGTGCTGAGAAGAATGTGTATTCTGTCGTTGTTATGGAAAACACTCTATAGCTATCTATTTAGTCTATTTTATTTTGTCTAGTCAACCAGTCCATTACGACAGTAGGATATTGAGGTTCCCCTCCACTGATACTGTGTTGATATTTATTTGATCATTTATATCCAGAAGTTATCTATTTTATTAAGTTGGTCGCACTGGTATTTAGTACATATATATTTATAATTGTTATCTCTTCCAGTTGAATTATTCCTTTAACCAGTCTGTTCTTTTTCTATTCTGATCAGTTTTGCCTTAATGTCCACTCTGCCTAAAAACAGGATACTTACTCGTACTCGCTTTCATGCGCCCATTACATGAAATATTTATTTTGCGCCATTGGTGTTTTTTTTAATGTATGAATACTTTTATTGGACTAAATGTGTCTTTTGTATGCAGAATATTGTTGAGTTTTGTTTTTTGATCAAATTTACCAATCTGTGCTTTTTAATTGGTGAGCTGACAGCATTTACATTGAGAGCTAGTACTGAAAACTAATTTACTCTCATTGTGGTACTTTTCTGTTGCTGATTCCTTTATGTTTTCCCTTTATTGGCTTACTGTGCTTGATGTATTCTTTCCATTACAGATTTTGGCTTGATTAGCTTCATTATCTTTGCCTATCATATCTCTAAGAAATTTCTGGAGTTCAAGTTTGGTGTTTCTAAATTTCTTAAGCTGTTCTTTGTCACGGGAAGATCTTATTTCTTCTAGAATCTATCCAGAGGTTATATATTTCCCCATGTATTTTTTTAAAAATAAGGATAGTAGATATTAAATGACAAATGAAACTATATTTTTAAAATATTTGAGATTATGCACTTACTAATATCAATTTTGAAATTGCAGGATATATCAGTCTGGTTTGAAAGCTGCTATCCTTTAGGGCTCAAGCTAGTTCATGCCAAACTTTCCCTGTCCTTGAAGATTTGTATTGAGAAATCTGCTAAAATTTCTAATGCGTTTACCTTATAAGTAATATGTTGTTTGTCTCTATAACAGTTTTAAGATTCTATCCTTGTGTTGGACTTCTGGAATTTTCACTACAATGTGTCTTGCAGAAGTTCTTTCCTGCTCATGGCTATTTGAGGTACTATATGCCATGATTTTCTGTACGTTGAATTCTCTCCCTGTACGTGGAAAGTTTTCTGGTGACTTCTTATAGGTATTTTATTGTATCCCTCCTGTATTCTGAATTTTCACTAACTGCAATAAATCTTAGTCTTCTTTATGTAACCTAGCAACTTTTAGATCCATTTCCTATGGCTTTTGTTTTTAAGGTATTTCTAAGCATGAAGTCAACTGTATCTGCCTTATTTTCTAGGCCCAACACTCTCTTTTCATACGGGTTACTTCTACTGCTTAAAGTTTCAGTAGAAATTATCTCCTGGACTTCTGTTTGTTACCCATGCATGGAGTCTAATTTTTTGCTAGACTGGTCATTCATGTTTTGAATTGTTTTAATTAGCACTACTTCCTTTATATTCATATTTTCTTTAAACTGTTTATTTTATTTATTAAACTTACTATTAACTGTTTAGTTATATCAACTTTGAACTTGCAAACCACCTTATGGTTTGTTCTTTTGTTTTCCTTTTATCATTTCATGTAATTTAGCTGTTTGATTTTTACTTCCCCCTCATCAATGCCCCTTAGAACACCTTTAGGAAAGTTAGAAGTTTAGGATGTGTTTTATTGCCTGATTTTCTCTTTTTATTATCATTATTATTATTTTAATACTGAGAGTTGAAAAACAATCTGGTTGCTGTGATTCAAGGAGAAAATCCCTATTGTTTTTATCAACATCAACACATCGAATAGATCAATCATGTATATTACAATATGTACTGACAACATTAACCTTTATCAATGCTCAAAACACACTGTACTGTACTGCTCCTAACAGGGAGACAGGGATGTGGAGGAAAAGAGGGTGGAAAAAAGGAAGAGAAAGTTGTAGCAGTTAAGAGAGACAGACAGACAGACAGATACTAAAATCTAGGGATCACAATGAAAACTGTCCTAAGAGGCAAGTTTATAGCCGTGAATGCCCATATCATACAAATAGTGAGCCCACATAAATAACCTAATGGTATACTTCAAGGTCCTCGAAAAACAAGAATATTCCAACATGTGAGTACAAGAAAGGAAATTAGGGACATCTTCAAGAACCCTGGTGAGCTGTCCCTGTGCCTCCCTGACCAGTGTGCAAGGCAGGCAGAGCCCAGACACCTTCCGGAGCCTCGGTGGCCACTCCTTGCACCCCTAACATACCCGTGGGAGCTGGGCTGAACCCTGGATATCTTTAGGAACTTCAGTGAGCCACCCCTGTACCATCCTGACCAGCATGCAAGGTAAGCAGAGCTCTGGACACTTTCTGGGGCCTAAGTGGCCACTCTTTGCATGTCTAGCATCCCCACAGGAGCAAGGCTAAAACCTGGACATCTTCAGGAACCACAGTGAGCCACCCTTGTGCGATCCCAACCACTGTGTAAGGCAGGTGGAGCCATGGACACCTTCTAGGGGCTCAGTGGCCACTCTCATCACTACCCACACTCCTGTGGGATCAGAGCTGAACCCAGGGCAGGCTCAGCAGCCTAGGGGACTCCACCCTCAACCCTGCCCTAATGGTGTGGGAACCAGCTCAGTCCTGCGCAACATCTAACTCCTCAGTGACCACAATCTGCACCATCCCCCACCCTTGTGGAAGTTGGGATGAACCCCAGACAGCTTCAGAAACTCCAGAGAGCCTCTCCCAGTGTTCCCCACTGGCTGGAAGCCAACTGGAAGCAAAAAAGTTTTGGAAGCATATGCAACTACACCTTGCCCCTACACACCAGCACAGGAGCCACTCTGAGCACTGGGGACATTCAGATCCTCACCCTGCTACTCCCACACCATCCTGGGAGTGAGGCTGAGCTCCATGGAAACCTTGGATCTTCAAAAATGACAAAGGACCAAAATGCAATGTCAAACCTCTACCCCACCCAGAACAAGCCCAGGAGACATCGACACAGAAGAGCCTCAGAATCATACAACTGAAATTTCTGAAATGATAGTAGCTAAAGTAAAGAAACAACTCCATCAGGCCATAGAACACATAATATCAGAAATAATCTCTGAGGTAAAACAAGAAATGACAATAATAACAAAACTACTGCTAAGTACATCCAAAGAAGACACTGATAAGAAAATAGAGGAGCACAGACAATTCATGGAAAAATTGAGTGAACAATATAGAAAAGAACTGGGATGCATGAAACAGGTTCAAACAGACATCCAGGAAATTAAAACTTCCATCAAAAGTGGGCAAACTACTTGAGCAAAGCTTAAGACAGACTTTCAGACACTTAAGACAGCATTGCTGTGAACGATCATGAAAGGAAAGACCTCTTAAAAATAACATCAAACCAAGAAATAATTCAACAGCTGCAAGACAAAGCAATGAAAAACAATGTAAGATTAATAGGTGTTAATGAAACGGCAGGTGTCAGTACAAAGGACATAAAGACTATTTGCAGAATAGTAGAAAATTTCCCAAGCATGGAAAAGAATTGGATATCTGATAAGTGAGGCATATAATACTCCAACTAGCCATAACCAAAATAGATCTGCACCCAGACATATAGTGATCAAGATCCCAGAAATTCAACAAAAGAACAGAATATTAAAAGCTGTTAGAGAAAAAACAGATCACCTATAAAGGAGAGCCCATCAGAATCATGTCAGATTTCTCAACATGAACCATCAACTCAAGAAGAGCTTGGAGTGAAATACTACAGGTCCTGAAAGAAAACACCTTCTAATCCAGATTGATCTACACTGCAAAACTACCCTTCCAAATTAACGGAGAAATAAAATATTTCCATGATGAAGATCAACTGAAGAACTTGATGAGCACAAAACCAACCCTACAAAGAGTAATGAAAGATATTCTAGAAAGAGATTTTTAAAAAGACCACAACTTTAAGAACAACAGAAAGGAACCACCAAGAATAGCAAGCAATTAAACAGAGAGAAACAAGAGGAACCAACAGCAGGAGAACAACATGACAAAGATAAGCCAATACATATCAGTTATAAGCATCAATGTAAACAGAGTCAATTCACCAAACAAAAGAAGTGGACTGGCAGATTGGATCAAGAAACAAAATCCAACAATATCTTGTACAAGAAACACATGTAACTCAAAAGGAAATTCACAGACTGAAAATTAAAGTATGGAAAACAATACACCATGTGACAGGAAGCCAGAAAAAAGGCGGGCGTCTCTATTCTGTCTGCAGACAATGGGAACTTCAAACCAACAATCAAAAGGGATAAAGAAGGTCACTATATACTTGTGAGAGAAAAACTTCAAGAGGAAGAGATAATAATCATAAACATCTATGCAGCAAATACAAGAACAACGAACTATATAAGACAAATTTTAACAGACATAAAAAATGAAGTAAACAGCAACATAATCGTAACGTGAGATTTTAACACCCCATTGTCACAGAGAGAGAGAGATCAACTAGACAAAAAATTAGAAATAACAGAATATAACTAAACTTGTGAACAAATGGACTTAGTAGACCTTTACAAAGTGTGTCATCCAACAGCATCAGAATACACATTCTTCTCAGCTGCACACGGGACATTCTCTAAAATAGACCATATATTAGCACATAGAACATACTTAAAATGGAAAGGAATTCAAATTATCCCATGGATACTATCGGACCATACTTCAGTGAAACTGGAAATTAATATCAAAAGAAATCACAAAAAATCCATAAACACATGGAAATTACATAACACCCTCCTAAACAACCAATGGGTCACAGATGAAATCAAAGTAGAAATCAAACATTATTTTCAATCAGACAAAAATGTAGAAACAACTTACAGAACCTGAGGAACGTAATGAAAGCAGTCCTCAGAGGAAAAGGTATAGCAGTGAACTCCCACCTCAAGAAAACAGAACAAGCACAAATAAACAATCTTATGCTGCACCTCAAAGCTTCTAGAAAAAAAAAGAGCAAGTCAAACCCAAATCCCAAAGAAGACAGGCAATTATAAAGCTCAGGGCAAAAATTAACACAATGGACACTAAAAAAACACAAAGAATTAATGAATCAAACAGTTGGTTCTTTAAAAGAATAAATAAAATTGATAAACCCCTAGCCAACATTATCAAAAAAAAAGGAAGAAAAAACTGAAATACACACAATAAGGAATGAAACAGATGAAATCACTACAGACCCTGTAGAAACTCAGAAGATCATCAACACCTACTTTGAAAATCTTTACTCTCACAGGTTGGAAAACACAGAGGAAATGAACAGATTTCTAGATGCATATGAACTACCAAAGTGGAATGAAGAATATATCCTGAACAACTCTGTACCCGCCAGTGAAATTGAAAATGTAATAAAAGCCTTGCCAATAAAGAAAAGCACCGGTCCTGATGGACTCACAGCTGAATTCTACAAGTAATTTAGAGAAGATTTAACACCAGTTCTTCTCAAACATTAAATCTTTAATGAAATTGAAAGAAAAGGAATTCTCCCCAGCTCATTCCTGGAGGCAACTATTATCCTGATACTGAAACCAGAAAAAGGCCCAACCAAACAAGAGAACTACAGGCCAATCTACCTAATGAATATACATGCAAAAATTCCCAATAAAGTACTAGCAAACAGAATATAACGAATCATCAAGAAGATTATACACCATGACCAAGTGGCATTTATCCCAGGAATGCAGGGATGGTTCAATATACGCAAATCAAGTAATGTAATACACCATATCAAAACAGCCAAAGACAAAAATCACATGATCACCTCCATCAACGCAGAAAAAGACTGATAAAGTCCAGCACTAACTCATGATGAAAACCCTACAGAAAATAGGAATAGATGATCTTTTCCTCAATCTGATCAAAGCCATTTATGACAAATCAACAGCTAGCACCATACTAAATGGTCAAAAATTGAAAGCTTTCGCTTTAAAATCAGGAACAAGACAAAGATGTCCACTGTCACCACTCCTATTCAACATAGTTCTGGAAATATTAGCTAGTACAATTAGACAAGAGAGAGAAATAAAAAGAATACGGATAGGAAAGGAAGAAGTGAAATTATCATTTTTCGCAGATGACATGATACTCTACACAGAAGACCCCAAAAACTCCACCAAAAGGCTTACAGATTTAATAGCCAAACAAAGTAGCTGGATACAAAGTCAATGCTCAAAAGTCAAGAGCATTCCTGCACACAAACAACAAACAGACGGAGAGAGAAATTAAGGAAACCACACTCTTCACAATAGCATCTTAAAAAATGAAATACTTAGGAATCAAACAAAAGAAGTAAAAGATCTATACAGTGAAAATTACAGTACTCTGAAAAAAGAGATCGAAGAGGATTTCAGAAAATGGAAAGATATTCCTTGCTCATGAACAGAAGAAACTAACATTGTGAAAATGGCCATACTCCCAAAATTGTTGTTACAGATTCAATACAATCCCAATTAAAATACCATTAGTATACGTCACAGATCTAGAGAAAACACTCCTAAAAATCATGTGGAACCAGAAGAGACCTAGAATAGCAAAAGAAATACTGGGCAACAAAGGAAAGGCAGGAGGCATCACAATTCCTGCCTTGAAATGATACTACAAAGCTACTGTGATAAAAATGAGCATGGTACTGGCAAAAAAAAAAGAAAGAAAAACAAAAAAAGACCTGAAGATCAATAAAACAGATCAGAAGATGCACGACACAACTACAAACACATTCAGCCACCTTAACTTTGACAAAGGGGCCAAACATGTTCACTGGAAGAAAGATAGCAAAGAAAGATAAATTTGAGGCTTTCTAGGTAAATGGACGCAACTAGAGACCATACTTATAAATGAAATAAATCGGACCCACATGTGTAAACATCATATTGTCTCCCTGGTGTAGAAACCTGAAAGAATAAGTAAAACCCAAAATGTACAATAGATGATAAGAAAGGGAAAGAAATTGCTCGAAGGAAGGAACAACTGTAATGAGAGAGAGAAGAAAAAGAAAGAAGGATATATATATACATACACACACACACACACACACACACACACATACATACATATATATATAGCTGGGATAACTGTATTGCTGACGTCTGATGACTTATTCAAAGGAACAGTTAAATACTTTGAACTTTTGTATTTGACCAATTCTGCAGGCTTATATTAATAATCTGAGCAACTGATTTGAAGACAACTATATGCAACAGAATAACCATTGGTTAATTCCTACCATCTTCTCTAGTGAAACTCTTTATTGTCTCTAATGTTTTATTTAATAATTATTTTATTTATTCTCTTTAATGGTTTGAACAATCTTCCATTCTTACATCTGGTAATCTGAGTAACATAGTTGAAGATAATATGTAATATAACAACCACTGTTAATTCCTACCAATACCATTCACAATCACACCAAAAAATGAAATACTTAGAAATTAACCTAAGAAAGTGAAACACCTCTACAATAAAAACTAAAGTACTCTGAATAAAGAGATCTACAGAGGACATCAGAAATTGAAAGTTATCTCATTTGTGGATAGGCAGGACCAATGTTGTCAAAATTACAGTATAAAGTGATATACAGATTTATCACAATCCCAATCAAAATCAGGAATGGTATTGTTTTCCTAATTTCTTTCTTGATGAGCTTATTATTGATATGAAGGAATGTTACTGATTCTTGTGTGTTCATTTTGTGTTGTGTTACACTGTTGAATTTGGATATTCTTAGAATGTTTGGTGGAATTTCGGGGGTCTTCTATATACAGGATCACACTATCGGATAATTTGACTTATTTTATTCCTACTCATATATCTTTTCTTTCTTTCTCTTACCTGCTCTAACGTTTTGAGTGCTGTATTACACAGAAATGATAACAGTGGATATCCTTATGTTTATCATGATATTAGAGGGAAAGCTTTCCATTTTTTTCCCATTCACTATGATGTTGGTGGTAGGTTTGTCATAAATGTCTTTTTCTCAGATTGAGATATTATATATATCTGGTATCAGTATCTGTATCTTCAAGGTGTTATTACTAATGAGTGAATACTGGATTTTTGTTATGAGCTCTTTTTGCATCTATTGAGATGATTATGTGACGTTTGTCCTTGATTCTGTTTATGTGATGTATTACATACTCTTTTGCGTATGTTGTATCACCTTTGTGTCCCTAGGATGAAGCCTACTTGGAAATGATTGTGTGAACTTTTTGATGATTTGTTGCATGCTGTTTGTGAGTATATTTTTGAAAATTTTTGGGTCCATGTTCATTAACAAGATTAGGCTGTAGTTCTAGTTTTTGGTTGGATCCTTGCTGATTTTGGAACCAAGGTAATCCTGTCTTCCAGGAATGACTCGGGAATATTCCTCCTCTTTCAATTTCATTGAAGAGTTTGAGAAGCAGTAGCATTAGATCGTCTGTGATGTTCTTGTAGAATGGATTGGTGACTCTTTCTGGTCCTCTTTTTAGTAGGTGTTTTAGTACTGCTTCAATTTAACTGCTTGTTACTGTATTACTCAGGGGTTTCTACCTTCATTCAGTCTTGGTATTCATAGTCTAGGAATCTACTCATTTCATCTGGATTCTCCTAATTATTTGAGTACAGGATTTCTCTTTTTTTCTTTCAGATTTTATAAGTTATTTTCACCTTGAAAAAAATCAGATTTGCTTCATCCCTAACAAGTCAACAAATGGTATCCTATCAAATTAAGAGATTCCTGCACAGCAAAATAAGACAAACATACCACACAGTGAAGAGAAGACCAGACCTACAGAAAAGGGAAAACATGCAAGGTATCCCTTAAACAAGACTAACACCTAGAATATATAAAGAATTTTTAAAATAAAATTAGACCCCCAATATAAAAGACTCAGTCAAAAAATGAGCAACTAAACTAAATAGACACTTTTCACAAGAAACACAAATGTCCAATGTCTTGGTTACTTTTCCCTCGTTGCTGAGACAAAATACCCAACACCCAAAATAAAGGAAAGGTTTATTTAGCTTACAGTTTGTGGAGGTTTCAGTCCATACTTGGTTCTGAGGCAGAGTGGCACACGGCAGAGGGCAAACGTTCATGGCCGCAGAAAACAGCAAAAACAAGGGCAAAAGGGAGAAATGGCTGCAAACAGCCTCTTCTCTTCCCTTACATTGTAAACAGGCTACCCCCACCCAGGGGGTGTGTAGCTCTCACACAGTCTCCATGCCCTCCTCTTCCACAGGCTCAGGATGTGTACAAAGAAAGCACCTTGGCTTCCTGCTGAGTTACTCAGCCAAACCTCTAGACACTCCCAGGTGACACAATGTATCAACCATAATATCCAATAAATACATGAAAAACTGTTTAACATTGCTGCATTAGAGAAATGCACAATAAAAGAACACCGGGGTCTCATCTTTCTTCAGAAAGAATGGTTATCATCAAGAAATCAAATAATAACAAATGCTGGTGAGGCTTTTGGGCAAAAGGAACTCTTGTACTTTGTTGATGGGAATGTAAACTAATACAACCACTATAGTAATCAGTACAGAGATTCCTCAAAAAAAACTAAAAATAGGAATTCTACTTGACCCAGTTTTCCCCCTTCCAGGTACATTCCTGAAAGAGCTAAAAATACCACGTTACAGTGATACATGCTGCTGTGGCTTGTGTCTAGATGCCCCCCAAGTCTCATGTGGTCCTAGGGCTTTCTCAGAGGTGGCTGAATCTAGAATGTATGATGCTAGGGATAGGAGTGTGTGATTAGTAAATCCATCCACTGACTGGTCTGACCTGGTCTGACTAGGATTAGGGGTGTGAGCTATACCTGCCCTAGGACTGCCAGCTGGCATATAACGTAAGGGACATAAAGAGTCATCTCCCCCTTCTTCCTTGCTTGCCTGCCTGCTTGCTTTCGTCTGTCACCATAAACTGTTTTTCCTCTGCAATGCCCCTCTGCCTCTCTACCAAGTTATCCTGCCTTGGACATAACCAATTATGCACTGAAACCTCTACAAACTGTGAGCTAAATAAACCTTTATTCTTTTAACTTTGTGTGCCAGGTATTTTGTCTCAGCAACCAGAGAAAAGTAACTAAGGCATATGCATACCCATTTTTATATTAGCACAATTCATAATAGCTGAATCTTGAAAGTGGCCTATATGTCCACCCACAAATAATGAAAATGTAGTCTTTATATGTAATGGAGTACTTCTCCGTGGTAAAGAAGGACAAAGTTGGGTCATCTATAGAAAAACAGATGCTTTTTGAAACCATGATGTTAAATGAAGTAAGTCAAACACAAAGGCTTAGCTTCTGCTATATGAGAATAAAGAAAACTAAAGAGCAACATAGAAGACATAACAAGAAATATGAAGACACACCTTTTGCAAAGGATAAAGGCATCCACCAAGAGATGGGGAGGGGAGGGAAGGGAGGGAAAGGGATGAAAACGAATTAAGATACATTATGTACAAGTATCAGCTGCCAATAAAGAATGTAGTAATTTTATACTACAAACATATAATGAGAAAAAAATTAAAATTACAAAAGGACAAATGATTGGATTTTTTAAACTGTAATACATAAACAGTTACTATTCAGCCTTAAATGCGAATTTTATTCTTTTGAAATTATACTCCATAAATATATACAATAAATGACAAATTTTACAATATGAAGGTTGATTATTTCTAATGAGTAAGTAAAAACAAAATAAGCACATTTAGACTTAACATGCTGCTTATTTGACTTTTAAAATGACTAAATTATTTGAGGTGTACATAATTGCTGGCATGGAGGCAAAATACATCAATTTTCATGTGGATCAAACAACAGTACTCACAGACAATATCTACTGACTATGCTCTCCCAAAATATAAAGTATAATTAATTTCCCTGTCATTTCATGTTCACAATATCTTTGGGAGATAAGCAAGATGGCTCCTCTCTGGTTCTTTAGTATGCATGAATAACCAAAACAGTGTGCAGTGTTCCCACAGCATGGATGAAGAACGCAGAGGGTAAGGCATCTGCCTGAGATCACACGGCTACTCTGAAGCAGAGAAAAACTAGGAACTAAGTTTGTAAATCTAGATAAAAAGTGGTGTAAAATAACATACACTGCTTTTTCAGATTGGTATTTCTCAGTGTTTTAAAGTTTTCTACATTGTAACTGTTTTAAATTAAAATGGATCCAATATAATAAAAGTACCTTTGACAAAGTACATTTAAAGCAGATTAAAAAATGAAAACAAGTAATTCAAAAATAAAAACCTATTTTTCTGCTGCATTCCATAAAAAAAAAAAACTAGGTATTCTCAACAGGCCCAGCAAAAGCAGATTTGTTCATAGCACTGAGACTGAACAAACTCTATTAAACAAAAATAGGTATGTTAGGCTATATTCACTATTAGACCTTGGAAGCCTGGTAATACATAATAATCCCCACTGTCAAGGAGATCACACTATATTAGAAAGCACTTTATGGAAGGACTACTTCTTTAAATTTAAATTTATTCAACATTAAAAAATGAAACTGAAAAGTTCTGGTAATAAAATGAAAATGCAATGATAAATAGGATGCCAAAAACATTTACATGTCAATGCAATCACCACTAGATGTCACTCTGATATAAATTACTTTGCTGCCTGTGGACTTGCTTTCATATCTTGTTGCATTTTCCTTGTAATAACATGAAAAGCCACACTAAGCATCTCTGCATTTTGAAGTTTGCATGTCTATAGCTACAGCAAAAATAATCTTTATGGAATTCCCAAATAATAGTAAGATGGCTTACACTGATAAAAATTACTGCAGGTCATATAAAATCTAAAGAGTAGTATTGTTTTAATGCTCTAGGGTAATGAATTAATTAATTCATATATATAGCTATATTTGCAATATGTATTAGTCATACATATGTATATATGTATGAATATAAAATATAACATATAACAATTATATATATATATATATATATGATTAATAGAGCCATTCCTTTTTTCAATAGCTATAAAGCTGTACTACAAACTATACCTCCAGAAGAAATTTAAAACATAAGACTTTTATTTTATTTGAGAAACCAGTATTTACAAACAACCTGAAACACAAAGAAAGCACACCATGGTTTAAAATCCATTTTTAGACTATGTTCAAAATTTCACAGCACCAGAGGGGGTGACTCAAGATCACTACATCACCAGAGGTTAAGAAATTCTTCATATAAAGTCTTCATATAAGAGGACATATTTATATGAGATTCTAAAGGTTCAGTACAAGCTTTTCCGAAAAAGCTTACATAAGAAATGGCAAATCAAATAGCATACTGCAGGAAATAGGGAGCCATTTAAAAGTGTACGAGGAGACTGGTATTGGAGAAAGACTGCTTAAGGCAACTATGGAAAAGAGAGGAAGAAAAAACTTAACATACAGAGAATAAAGGAATTATTTTAACAACCCATGAAAAAATTTAGTTTCTGAACAGTAACAAAGAAGATGAAAATTCAAATGACCTTGCAATGGAACTGACAAAATACAGTAGATGAAATGCAGTGAAAGAAGGAAAGGTTCTATCAAGTCCCAAAACTTAACCCTAAATGTGCTTTCGAAAGTAATACCAGCAGAGAGCAAAGAGAAAGTACAAGACACGAGTTACTGGCTGGCATATATTTTATAATAGAATATAATCCAGAATAAACATAACCAGAACTGGTAAGTATGAGGAGGTATACACCATTACAATATTTGGCTTATAACTCATTTGAGTCCAACTTTACAATATGTTTGTAATTATTTTGATATTTATTTTCTCAAACAGAATGACAACTTTACCACTCCTGCTCTATCACATCACACTTCAAGTCTATTTTTACAGTTGATTATAAAACCAACAATGTATAAAACAATCCTGGGGCATTTGTTCATATAATTTTATGATAATGCTTTAAAATATTTCCACACATTCTCCACATTAAGGTACAATTAAAATTCAATATTGACAAATATAATTCAGAGAAGTCATGGTTTCTTATGAACTACTGTTAGAAACTGGATGTGAAATGCCCCACCATCACCACCACCAGGCTAATATAAGGAAAGCCTTGTTCCCAGTTGATGGCACTTTGGGGAGGTGAAACAGAAATTAGGAATTAAAAACTAGTTGGACAAAGAAGGGAGAACACTGGCGGCAGGCCCTTGAATAGTATTTTGAGAACCAGACCCCTTTCTCTACTTTAAGACCTCCATGAGGTGAGCTGCTCTACTTTACTGCACGCTCCCTGCCATGATGTTCTGTTTTACCAGAGGTCGAAATAAATGGGCCCAAGTGACCATGCACAGAAACTTGAAATTGTAAGTCAACAGTAGTAAAAAACAATATACTATTCTTGAAATGACCAAGGGATTTTACTCATTTGAGGAAGCAGTTCAACTATTGAAAATATCCATGAACTTCTAGCATCCAGTAATAATCTATCAACAGAAAGAACCAGCTTACATTGAAGTGAGATGTTTGCTCATATGAATTTAGCCACATGCAACATAATAGCAGTTAAAATGTAGTTAATATTGGGCCCCATTCAACTCCCTCACCCACAAAGTACTAAAAGGATTGAGTTCAAGGTTTCATGTATGCTAGGCTAATACTTTTCCACTGAGTTATGTCTCAGTCCTTTTTTTAACTTTAGGTCCTTATTTTTGAATCAGTACATGTTTGTATCACAGAACAGTGATATTCATTTTGGAGAAGTGGTACATGTGAGTAGCCTATCTTGCTTACTTTCAATCCCACCCCCCAGCATTTCCTGCCTCCCTGCCTAATCTTACTCCTTATCTACAAAAGTCTATCTTCTAATTTCCCATCATTCCTTCATTTTATTTGTTTGTTTGTTTATACTTCAGGTTTTTCATATAAAAGAGACCACACAATATTTAACTTTCTGAGTTTGACTTCTTATGCTTAGCATGATGATCTCAGGTTCCATCCATTATCCTGGCAATGCCATGATTTCCTTCTTTCTTCTTTATGACTAATAAAGAAGAAATTTCCTTCTTTCTTCTTTATTCCAATGTGTATATATACCATAATTTCTTCACTCATTTCCCTGTTGACAAGCATCTAGGCTTTTTTCAGAGTTTAGCTATTGTGAGTAACACTGCTAAAAATATGAGGATATATGTATCACTGTAACAAGATCAAATATTTGGGAATATACCCAAGAGGTAGTGCTGGGTCAAAAGGAATTTTCTGTTTTTCTTTTTTCTTGCTTTTTGGTTTTTTTTTTGAGGAGTCTCTACAGTGATTTCCATATTGGTTGTATGATTAAATTCCTACACACAGGGTAAGACAGTTCCCTTTTTCCCAGCATCACTGCTAGAATTCATTGTTTTTTGTGTTCTTCAAGATTGCCATGCCTACTGGGGTAAGATATAATATCAAAGTTATTTTGATATGCATTTCCCAAATGGCTAAAAACGTTTTTCATGTACATACTGACCATCTGTACTTCTTTAAGGAAGTGTTTATTCTGTTTACTTGCCCATTTTTTTTGAATTGGTCATTTGTTTGGGGGAGGATTACTTTTTTGAGTGCTTTAGATATTCTGCATATTAGTCCTCCATTAGAACTGTAGCAAAAAATTTCTCCCATTCTGTAGGTTGTCATTTAAGAATGTTGATTGTTCCCTTTGCTGTGTAGAAGCTGTTTAATTTTATGTAATCCCACTCATTCATTCTTGACATCCTGTGCTTATTAGAGTTTTACATTCTACTCAAGAAGCCTGCAGGCTCACACTTGTAATCCCAGCACTCAGGAGGAGGCTGTGGCAGGAAAATCGCTGCAAGTTCAAGACCAGCCTGGCCCACAAAGTGAGCTCAAGGCCAGCCTGAACTGTATACTCTGTCTCAAAAAACACACACACAAAAAAGTCTTTGTCTTGTCTTTGGTCATGGCTTCAAGTATTTCCCCTAATGTTCTCTTCCAAGAGTTTAAAAGATTCTGTTTTGTAAGTAGGTCTTTGAACTAGTCTTAGTTTTTTTGTTACAGGATAACAGAGCTTCAATTTTTGAAACCAGGTATCCAATTTTCCCATCACCATTTCCTGAAGGTATCTTTTCTTCAATATATTTGTGGACCCCTTCCCAAAAATTAGATGGCTATGGGTGCATAGGGTTAATTCTGTGGCTTCTGTTCTTGTCCACTGATCTACGAATCATTTTTGTGCCAGGACCATGTTGTTTTTGTTACTACAGCTTTGTAGTATAACTTGAAATCTGGTATTTGAAGACTCCAGCTTTGTTCTTTTGATCAGGATGGCTCTGAGTACCCTGGCTCTTTTCTGGTTCTACATGAATTTTAGGATTGTTCTTCAGGTCTATGAAGGATGTTCTTTTATTTTTTAATAGAGACTGTATTAAATGAACAGATCACTAGTGGTAGTATGTTCATTATAACAATGTTAATTCTGCTAATCCAAGAACAAGTGATGTCTTTCTATTTTCTGATTTCCTTTTCAATTTCTTCAGTATTCTCCAGTTTTCATTATGGGGGTGTTGAAGTCAGGGTTTACAAGGGAGATAATTTAATATAGGATACATAATTTATAGAATTATTTTATAGTAGTCACCCAAAGAGTCAAGAACAGAAAGTACAGGAAATCTGTCCACACAATAAAGACCCAAAGAAACCAGCTGAGTGCCTGGATCTCACGGCAATGTCCTGCAGGAGTCCAGCTAAAGACCTAGAGTCCACAACAGTATCTCATGCAAGTCTGTTTCAAAGATCTGCACTGGGAAGGCCCAAAGATCAGTGACAGAAACTACAAAGTCTGTGCCAGCAGGATGAAGGATCTGTGCCAGTAAGGTGAGGAATCTGCACTGGAGCCAGGAAGTTACCCTCAAAGTAAAGACCAGAGCTTCCCCAAAAGGTACCACAGTCATCCTCAGCAACAGTGAGGTCCTGAGCTCTTCTGACAATGAGAACAGCAGAGTTTCTCTCAGGAAAGCCAGCGCCACAAGCTTCTCCCAGACACTGAACAGTGCACCACCTTCCCCTCTAAAGCCAAAAAGTGATGCTCAAAGTAGGAGCCACAGCTCCCCCAAAGTGAACCATAACAATTCTCAGCGACAACGAAGTCCCGAGCTCCTTCAATAACAAGAACAGCCAAGTTCGTATCAGAAAAGCCAGCATGACAAACTCCTCCAGGAGAACCAACAGCAACAAGAGAACCAAGAGCCACCTCCGCCCTCTCCAGTTCTTTTTTAGGCTGTGGGCAGTAATCCTCAAGTGGGCCCTCCATACCCAGCCCCATACTGATTCAGTTCAGCTGGGTGTTGACTACCAAGGTGACCTGCAGTTGTCAGTCCACCACAGGGGATTTTTATTTCCTTATTTTGATTCCTGGGTCTTTGGTTTTTAAATTATTCAGAATGGAACTCTTTTCTTAAACTTTTCTTAGTGACTTCATTATTGCTGTATAGGTATACTATTTATTTGCGTGTGATGCTTTTGTATTTTGTCATTTTGGTAAGTTTATTTAACAGATCTCAAAGTCTTTTGGTGGAATTTCTCAGTCTCGTATTGAAGAATCACAGTTTGACTTTTTTCCTTTCCTATTTGTATCCCTTTCATTATTTAGCCTGATGTTCTGGTGAAAGTTTCAAGGATAATATTGAACACAAGGGATGAATGTATCTTGTGTAGTTTTTAATTTTAAAAGAAATTCTTTCAGTTTTTCACTATTCAGTATGATGCTAGATGTAGTTTTATCACATATAGCTTTTATCAATTTGAGTAGGATCCTTCTGTGACTATATTCATAAGAGTTTTGTAATGAAGAAACTTTGGGATTTTGTCAGAAGCTGCCTCTATTGCTATGATAATGTGACTTTTTATTCTTATTTGTATTTATGTGGGTTATTACATTTATTGAGTCACACACGTTGAACCACACTTACACCCCTGGGATAAAAACCAATTTGGTCACAATGAAAGATCATTTCAATGTGTTGCTAAAATCTGTAAGAGTCTTTGAGGATTTTTGCATCTATGTTCATCAAAGATACCAACCTGTAGTTTTCTTCATTTGTTGAGGGCTTATCCATTTGGTATTAGGTGATGCTGGCTTCACATAATGAGTTTAAAAGCATTCTTTTCCTTTCAATTACATGGGGAAATTGAAAATGCTTTGGTGCACTTCTCTAAACATCTGGATAAATACCCAGGGACAAATCCATCAGATCCTATGCTTTTGTTGGTTAGTAGTTTCCATTGCTGCATCAATTCTGATGATGATACGCTCTTTCCATTTTTATCTGATTTTATGAACTTTAAAATGTATTGTTTAGCTGGGCATAGAGGCACAAGCCTGTAATCCAGCACTTGGGAGGCTGAGGCAGGAGGATTATTGCAAGTTTGAGATCAGCCTGGGCTACAAAGTGAGTTCAAGGCCAGCTTGTACTACATAGCGAAACCCTGTCTCAAGGAAAAAAAAAAAAAAAAAAAAAAGGTAAAACAAAAATGTATTATTTAATCTCTTGTGTGGCCCAAAGATCTTTTAAAATTCTATTATTCAATCTCCATGTATTTGTATAGTTTCTGTGATTTCTTCTGCAGTCAATATTTAGTTTTATACCATTGCAATCCTATAGGATGTATGAGATCATCTCAATACTTTTTTTAATTTACTAAGACTTGCTTTATGGCTTAAAAAGTCAGTCTGCTTTAAAAAAATTCCATGTGCTGATAAAAAAATGCATTTTGGTTTGAATAAAACACTCTACAGATAGCCCGATAATGTGGCAAACACCTATAATCCTAGCACTCAGGAAGCTGAAGCAAGAAGACTGCAATGAGTTTAAGACCAGTCTGGACTACACAGTGAGTTCTTGCTGAGTCTGAACTACATAGTGAGACCTGTCTTAAAACAAAACAAACAAAATAAAACAAAACCACTCTGTAGATCTCTGTTAAAACCATTTGTTCTATGGTGTAGTTTACTTCTGATAGTTTTGTTGCTGTTTTGGTTGTCTTTTTGTTTTTTCTACATGACATTTGTAAAAATAGTGTATTGAAGTCCCACATTATGATTGCTCTGGTGTCTTATCTTCTTATGTTAGGTAGTGCTTGTTTTATGAAATTGGGTGTGCAAATGTTTGGTGCATCTATGTTTGCAACTGTTGTCTCTGCTCAGTGAATTGTTCCCTTTACTGACATGCAGTAGTAACCCTGTCTCTTCTGTATGTTTTGAAGTCACCCTTATCACATATAAGTGTTATCATTTTCTAGCTTTTCACTTTCAGTCTGTATATGTCTTTGTGGACAAAGTACATCCCTTGTAGGCAATATATAGATGGGTAGATGGGTCTTGTTTTTGGATCCAATGTGCCAATTTGTCTTTTAAACTACAGAGTTAAGAGCATGTGCATTGGATGTTATGGTTTAGATCTAAAAATGTCCTTCAAGAGTCTCATGTTCACAAGTGAGGCCTTTGGAAGAAGCCTACAGATTAAGGGAGTATTATGCTCAAAAGTTCATAGCTAATTGCACTGTTCAGATATGGGGACTGACTGCTTAGAAGAGGTGCATCATGAGGGTGTGACCCAGAAGGGTATATTCTTGACTCTGGCTTCTCCCTTGTCCCTCTGCTTCTGGCAGTTACAATGTGAGCAGCTTTCCTCAGCCAGGACCTTCCACCATCCGTTTCTGCCTTGGAGCCATTGGGGCTGCCCAACCATGGGCTGAACCAAGGGAAACTGAGAGCCAAAATAAACCTCACTTCCTTTAACATACAGGTATCAGATACTTTGTCCCACTGACAGGAAAACTGACTAATGGAGAAAATTGGTACTAGGACTGAGTTAAATCATTGTGGCATTATCTGACTATGTGATTCATAAGCTTTTGGAATGGGTCTGGGGAAGGAATTTGGGAAAGTTTGAAGATTAAGACAATAGAAGCCCTGGACTGCTGTGAACAGAGACTGAAGAGTCTGTTGGGAGCACAGAAGGCCAGAATGCTAATGGGAATGCAGACAGTAAAGATGAGGCTCATGAAGAGTCCAGCTGGAAATGAACCCTACTGAAACTAGACTAGAGGCCATGCATGTTACATTCTGACAAAGAACCTGTCTTCATTCTTTTTCATGCCCAAACACATTGTATGAGGCTATATTTAAAGGTGATGGACTAAATAATTTGGTGAGGAAATGTCACGGCAACCCAATGTTAAGGCTATGGCATGAGTACTACTGGCTCCTTTACCCACATCTACAGTGAAAATCAGGAACAAATCCAACGTGAAAAGTTGGCAGTTTCACCAAAAAGAAAGAGCCTGCAAAATAAGGAACAAGGAAATAATGGTTGCTAAAAATATTAGCATTAAAAACAAGTCAAGTACTTTGAATCAGGAAAACAGGAAAGATGACTTTAAATCAATCTCAGAAATTGGCCAGACCCCACTATCTCAGGCTTAAAGGTAGAAAGGCATAAGCATCTTTAAAAGACTTTGCTTTTGCAGAAGAACCCCAGGGTATCCTACTCATATAGGATGTATTTTCTTACAAATTTCCCAAAGTTCAACCACCTAGGTACTCAGAGGCCACTGCAGCCATAGTCCACGGGAACCTGGCTACTGTGTGAACTGGCAGTGGACCTTGATGCCATCCACCTGGTGCTGGTTTTCAGTCATGCATAATACAAGAGTTACAAGATCACACAGGCTTCAATCCAGATTTTAGAAGGCCTGAGAAGCCAGGCAAAAATATATGGCAGGAGACCCTGAGAGGGTGATGCATGAAGCTGTGAGAGTAAATCCAAATTACACTGAAGACCTGAAGATGTTAGTGATGCTAGCCATGGGAGAGGCTATGTGGGCTACAAATAACAAGCACGACGAGGTGGGGCTGCCCATACACTTTGAAATTCACATCTTTCCATAAGATGTGAGTGCTCGACATAGACTGAGCGCACTAGACATAGAGCTGTAAGATCTGTTTAACGTACTGGTTTTCAGACTTGTTTCTATCTGATTCCTTTCAGTTCACCTATTTCTCCCCTTTTGGAATGGGAATGTTTTACTTTGTGTCATTACATGCTTAAAATACTGCTTTGTGTGATTTTTACAGAGGCTCACAGCTGCTAAGATTTGCTTTGAATCTCAGAGAAGACATCAACTTGGACTTTTCAGGACTGTTGACACTGTAAAGACTATGGCTACCTTTAAAGATAGACTATACATATTTTGAGTAAGATGGATTTTTTGGGTCAGGACAAAATGCCACCCCAAAGTTTCATGTTCAGAATGAAAGCTTTTGGAAGGTGATTACAGATCACGGGATGCTACAATTATCAGTAGATTAGTCTACTGATGAATTAATAGCTGACTGTGCTTTTTGGAGGTAGGGCCAGGTCAGAAGAGATGGGGCACGTAGGAAACAGCCCAATGTATTCTTGCCCCTGGCTTCTCTCTTCTGTTTCTGGCTGCCACTGTGTAAGCGAGCAGCTTTCCTTGAACAGGCTCTGCCATCACTGCATTTCTGCTTTGGAGCCAGTCAAACATGGACTGAATCCACTGAAACCATGAGCCAAGATAAACCTCCCCTTTCAATTTGCAGATGCTGAGTATTTTCCCAGTGACAGGAAAACTAATGTAAATATTATTATTGAAAGTTATGTAGTGGGTTTTATCATTTCAGGTTTTCCTTCCTATATTCCTTTCTGATTCTCATTCATTAAACTACTCTCCCAGAGAGATTCATTCTTTCCCTTAAACTCATGGTACTGGTTCTCCTACTATCTTTGTTGAGCACTCCCTAAGTATCTTCTGCAGTGCTGACTTGGAGGTCAAGAATTTCTTTAGTTTAACCTTATCCTGGCAACTGACAGAGGAGAAGAAAACAAGATTAAGTGATACAAAAGAAATAGACCACAAAGTGGAATAGAAACTACACAGTGCCTCTGATAGCAGCTGGCTACCACCTGCTGGGAGAAGTGAAATTAACAACTTTTTTGCTCATGAAGGACCTGAGAATTGTACTGGACCAAAAGAATTGCCTGCAGTTGGAACCAACGAAAATGCAGGACACTGCTTCCCGAGCAACCTTCCACAATCAAAAGTTGGTGAGTAACCTCAGTACAAGTGTCCATAGCTATAGCTGTGGATGAGCCGGTGGGGACTCCATAGTAGGTAAGGGCTGAATGTTTGAGCCTGGGCCCCAAGCAGTCCCTTGGCTGCTCACACTGCTACGTTTCCAGAGTGAATAAGGGAAGGGCTGTCATAGTACAGAGCCAGCAGTTGGAGAAAAGACTGGGAGGAGTCACGCTCAGAGAAAGGGACTAGTGAACACAGACCAAGCTCCTTTGGGCAGAGGCCAGGCTCAACCTGATTTAAACAGGGTTGAAAGTTCCCACTGGCATCATGTTCTCATTGTAAGCTGATCTCCACACCCAGCACCCTGATGGGGGCAGACTACAACCTTAGACTTCCAGTGTGAACAGAGATACATCCTGGCTTGAGAGCTGCTCCGTAACTCTAGGCTAAGGAAAAGTGCTACACGTCCAAAATAACAGAAAACTTTCTTTTATTATAGTTTGATTATATTATTTTTTCATGTTTTATTTTTATTGTACTTTAAAAACTTTTTTGCAATTTTCCTCCTGTACATTTTCCCTATATTTTTATTCCCTTATTTTACCTTTTTTTCTTTTATGAGCATGTCTGTGTCAGTGTGCTTCGCTTCCTCAATTTGCTTCTCCCAATATAGTTCACAGAAGGTAAATATTCTTTTGTCACTTTATATCCCTCCTACTCTTATCCATCTCTTCACCTGACTTCTTTCTTCTGTGTCTTACTCATTCTCAATTTTTTGTTTTTCTTTTTTATTCACTTTCCCCCTTTAACATTTTCTCTCATACTATCAGACATACATTCTTTTCCCATCCCTATTTCTCACTATGAATTCTGTGCTCAATTTTCGCTGTTATCCCTCCCTTCAAATACATAACATACCCTTACATCATGAGGGTCCTTCGCCCTCCTCCTATTCCCTCTTTCCAATACCGCAGAGCAGAGAACTTTAAAAAAAAATCTTTTTTCTTCCCTTCTCTTCCCCTTTCTGACACTACCCAGTCTCCAACCCCTTGGGGTTTAGATAACTGATACTATAGAATTACTGTTGGATGCTGTTTTTCACCATGAGAGGAGACATAGCCATCCTGTTTAGTGCACATTACCTGTGTGGGTCAAGACTTGGGTTGCTAAAATGCTTCCATTATAACAGGATTTCTTCTCTAGGATAAAGGGAGACTCAAAACAGGGTGTCATAGTATGTTATTTCTCAACTAGCCCAGATAGAAACAAACCACCACAATGGATTAGTGTGTTACTGCTGTACCTGATTTGGCTGTGCAGGAACAATCCTGACTCAGTCAACAATCTCATGCCAGTGAGCCTGTCTGCCATATCCATCACTATCCCGGGGGAGGGAGAACAAGAGGGTTTTAACACGTCACACTCGCAAACAAATCAACTCAACAAAACACCAACAAATATATTTAAGAGCTGAACCATGCCCTTAGACATGTGGATATATACTGAATATTCCACCCCTCTACAACAAAAATCTATACTTTTTTTTTCAACAGGACATGGTACTTTGTCCAAAACTGATCACATACAAAACCTGCTTAAGTAAATATAAAAGAACAGAAATTGCCCATACATACTATCAGATCACTGTGCAATGAAAATAGAAATCAATGACAAGAAATTTTGGAAAAGGCAAAAACTCCTGGAAAACTAACAATATACTCTAAAACAACAAATGGGTCACAGAGGAAATCAAAGGAGAAATTCAAAAATTTCTAGAAGTTAACGGCAATGATAGTCCAACTCATCAAAACCTCTGGCATACAATGAAAGAGGTACTAAGAGGAAAAAATTCATCACAATCAATGCTTATATTAAGAAAATAGAACAAGCACAAATAGACAACCTTATGAGAAATCTTAAGTGAGAAACAATAAAGCCACCCCAAACCAAAATTAAGGAGAGAAATTATAAAGGTAAGAGTGGAATCAAAGAAATTGTGACTTAAACAACAGAGGAGGGGGAAAAAAAAAAATCAACAAATCTAAGCACCAGTTCTTTGAAAGAATTAAAAAAAAAAAAAAAAGATAAGCCCTTAGCCATACTTACCAAGAGAAAGCAAAGAAAACATCAATGCAATTAGAAATGAAAAAGGTGAAATTACAACCGACAATGTGGAAATCCAGAGATAGTTACTACTTCAAAAAATTATATTCCAACAAATTAGCAAATTTGAAGAAATAGATTCTTAGACACATATAAACTACCAAAACTAATCCAAGAAGACATGCTTAACAACCCAATAACAAGTAATAAAACTGACACAGTAATAAAAAATCAACCAACTAAAAAAAGCCCAGTACCTGATGGATTCACTGCTGAATTCTACAAAACTTTTAAAGATGTTATATCACCAATTTTCCTCAAGTTCTTCAAAGAATAGAAAGGGACAGACCACTGCCAAACTCATTTATGGAAGCCAGGTTTACTGGGATTCCAAAACTGAATAAAGATCCAACTGAAAAGGAAAACTATACACTAATCTTTATAATGAAAACAGATGTGAAATCGTCAATGACATATTAGCAAATAGAATGAACCACATTATCAAAAAGGGCATACACCATGATCAAGTAGGTTTTATCCCAGAGATGCAGGGATGATGATTCAACACGTTACATCAATAAATGTAATACAGCACACACACAGGTCAAAAACCATATGACCATAGCAACAGATGCAGAAAAGGCTTCTGACAAAGATCCAATACTCCTTTATGATAAAAACCCTAAAGACAGACTATACTTGAACATGAGTATGATAAAAGCTGTATATGACAAACCAATAGTCAGCATCATACTAAATTGGGAAAAACTAAAAGCATTTCTCCCTAAAATCAGGAAGATTCCAAGGATGTCCACTATCACCTCCTTTATTGAACATACTACTTGAAACACTGCCAGAGCTATTAGGCAAGAGAAAGGAATAAAGGGATACATACAGGAAAGGAAGAACTCAAATCATCATTATTTGCAGATGACATGATGCTTTATTCAGAAGACCCAAAGAATCCCACCAAAACACTCTTAGAATAATGAACTTAGGCAGTGCAGCAGGATATAAAATCAACACACAAAAATCATTAGCATTTGATTACACCAACAATGAATGGTATGAGGGGGAAATTATAAAAACACAATTCACAGTAGTTTCAAGAAAAATGAAATACCTAGGAATTAACCTAACCAAGGAAGTAAAAGACCACTACAAAGAAAACTACAGTACTCTGAAAAAAGTTTGAAGAAGATATCAGAAAATGGAAAGATGTTTCCTGCTCCTGGACAGACAGAACCAACACTGTCAAAATGGCCATATTCCCAAAATTGTCAAACCAATTTAATGCAGTCCCAATCAAAATACCAACAGCATACTTTATAGAACTAGAACAAACAATCCTAAAATTTATATGGAAGCAGAAGAGACCCAGAAGAGCAAAAGCAATTTTTGGCAACAAGAGCCAAGCAGGGGGCATACCAATACCTGACTTCAAACTAAACTACAAAGCCACAGTTATAAAAATGGCATGGTACTGGAACAAAAGCAGATACATGGACTAATGTAACAAAACAGAGGGTACAGAAACTTCACTAGACACACTCAGTTATCATCAAAGGGGCCAAAACCGTATGTTGGAGGAAAGACACCCTATTCAGTAAGTGGTGCTGGGAAAACTGTGTATCTGTATGCAGAAGATCAAAACTGGATGGAGCCCTAGTATCTCTCACTAAACTAAAATCAAAATGCATCAAAGATCTGAACACTAAAACACAAAGATTAAACCTACTGGAAGATAAAATAGGTAAAACATTTGAAGAGACAGCATTTTCTAAGCAGAATCTCAATTGCATAAGAAATAACAGCAAGAATCAACAAGTGGAATTATATCAAACTAAAAAGTTTTTGTACAGTAAAACAATCAATCTGTAAAGAGACAGCCTATAGAATGGGAAAAATAATTTTTGCCAGCTACTCCTCAGAGGATTAATAACTAGCATATAGAAAGAACTTTTTAAAAATTAAACCACCTAAAATTGAAGATCCAGTCAAGAAATAGGCAAGAGAAATAAACAGATACTTCCCAGAGGAAAAAATATAGTTAACAAATATATGAAAAATGCTCAACATCTCTGGCCATTAGAAAAATGCAAATAAAAACAGTGCTAAGATTCCACCTTATTCCAGAAAGAATGGCAATCATTAAGAAATCAAGCAAGAATAAATGCTGGCATAGTTGTGGTTTGAAAAAAAAAAAAGAACCCTTCTGCCTTTTTGGTAGAAATATAAACCAGTACTACCATTATGGAAATTGATATGGAGATTTCTCAAAGTACTGAGAGTAGAAATTCCATACGACCCAGCAATTCAATTGACTGAGAAAAAGCTTTTGATAAAGTCCAATACTTATTCATGAAAAAAACTCTACAGAAAATAGGCATATGGACTTTACCTCAATCTGATCAAAGTCATCTATGACAAACCAACAGCTAATATCAATCTACAAGGGCAAAACCTAAAAGCTCTCACTTTAAAATCAGGAACAAGACAAGGATGTCCACTATTACCACTGCTATTCAATATAGTTCTGGAAATATTAGCCAGAGCAATTAGACAAGAGAAATAAGGATAGGAAAAGAAGTGAAAGTATCATTATTCACAGATGACATGATACTCTACATAGAAGACCCCCAAAACTCCACCAAAAGGCTCACAGATTTAATAATCAAATTCAGTAATGTCACTGAATACAAAGTCAACATTCAAAATTCAATAGCATTCCTATACACAAACAACAAGCAGAGTAAGAGAGAAAAATACTTAGGAATCAACCTAACAAAAGAAGTAAAAGATCTATACAGTGAAAATTATAGTACTCTGAAAAAAAGAGATCAAAAAGGATTTCAGAAAATGGAAGGATATTCCTTGCTCATGGATAGGGGAGAACCAACACTGTGAAAATGGCCATACTCCCAAAATTATTGTACAGATTCAAAGCATCCCCATTAAAATTCCATTAGCATACCTCACAGATCTAGAGAAAACATTCCTAAAATTCATCTGGAACCAGAAGAGACCCAGCATAGGAAAAGCAATTCTGGGAAACAAAGAAAAGGCAGGGGTATCACAATTCCTGACTTGAAATTATACTATAAAGCTACTGTGATAAAATCAGCATGGTGCTAGAAAAAAAAGACCTGAAGATCAATGGAACAGATTAGAAGATGCAGAAAAAGCTACAAACACATTCAGCCACCTTATTTTTCAAAAAAAGGGGCCAAACAACTTCATTAGAAGAAAGATAGCCTCTTTAACAAATGGTGCTGGAAAACCTGGCTTTCCACATGCTGAAGACTGAAACTAGACCCATGTCTATCACCATGCACTCAGGGCTGGGGAGATAGCTCAGTGGAATAAGCGCCTGCCTAGCAAGCACAGGGTCCTGAGTTCGATCCCCAGTACCGCCAAAAAAAAAAAAAAAAACCAATATGAAGCCTATCACCATGCACTCAACTGAAGTCCAAATGGATCAAAGATCTAAATATCAAAACAGAAACACTAAATCTACTGGAAGAGAAAGTAGGTAAAAATCTCAGAGATATAGGAGTAGGTAGAGAGTTCATGAACAAAAACCAAACTGCACAGGAAATACTTCAAAGAATCAATAACTTGGATCTCATCTTACTGAAAAATTTCTGCCCATCAAAAGAAATCACCAACAGAGGAAAAAAAAAAAAAAAAAAACACAAATTGGGAAAAAATTTTATCCAACTGCCCCTCAGACAAAAGACTCTTTTCTAGAGCATATAGAAAATTTTTAAAAAATCAAGCCCCGAAAATTCAAAGACCCAATCCAAAAATGGACATCTGAGATGAACATGCACTTCTCAGATGAACAAATATTAATGGCGAATAAATATATGAAAAAATGTTCAACATCATTAGTCATTCAAGAAATGCAAATTAAAACAACACTGAGACCTCATCTCACCCCACAAACAATGGCTATCATTAAGAAATCAACCAATGACAAATGCTGGAGAGGCTGTGGGGAAAAAAGAACACTTCACTGCCAGTGGGAGTGTAGATTGGTGAAACCGTTGTAGAAATCAGTTTGGAGATTACTCACAAAACTAGGATTAGAAGTTCCATTTATTCCAGCTATTCCCCTTCTGGGTATTTTTCCAGAAGAATTAAAAGTCATTTCACAGTGATATATTTGCACCCATGTTTATAGCAGCACAATCTGCCATAGCTAAATCTTAGAAACAACCCAAATGCCTATCAACTGAGGAATGGATAAAAAAGATGTGGTATTTCTATACAATGGAGTATTACTCAGCTATAAAAAAAGATAAACCCAAGGCTTTTATAGGTCAATGGATGCAACTAGAGACCATACTTGTAAGTGAAATAAATCAGACCCACATGTGTAAACACCATATTGTATCCCTGGCGTAAGAACATGAAAGAGTAAATAGGAAAGGGAAAGAAATTGCTCAAAGGAAGAAACAACTGCGATGAAGGAAAGAAGAAAAAGTACTAAGGCATTTCATATATATAAAAGGATTGGTGGCATAACTGTACTGCTGATGTCTGACAATATGGAGAGGAACAATTAATGATTAAAAGTTTTTTTATGTTTTGACCAATTTTGCATGTTTTTATTTGGTAATCTGAGCAACTTATATGAAGACAACAATTTGCAGTATAACAACCATTGGTGAATTCCTACAATCCTGTCTAGTGAAACTATGTATTGTCTCTAATGTTCTTTTAAATTATTATTTTCTTATTTCCCTTTAATGATTTGATCAATCTTCTATTCTTACATCTGGTAATCTGAGCAACTTCGTTGAAGATAACAATATGTAATATTACAACCACTGTTAATCCCTGTCATTTGGTTTGAAACCCCGTATCATTTTTAATGTCCTTACTTTTGTTTGTATTTTGCTATTGTTCCTTTCTTTGTACTGCTGTCTTTAAAACTAAAAAAAAAATAATGGACTACATATACAGTAACTGACCCTAGAATT